>MU226249.1:6902061-6913947 GCA_018584345.1 Thuja plicata
GGAAATTTTTTGGGGAAAATGGGGGCTATAAGAGGGGCTGGGGGGCTTAAAGAAAGTCATTTGTGAATAGTGAAAAGAGAGCTCTAGAGAGAAGATATGGCTGATGAGAGGATGCTGGGGTAGTTGGGAGAGTGTTTGCACACACGGGAGGCCCGCAGAGTGACCATTATCGGTGAGTGACTCAACGTTTACCTTGTAGTTACTTTTGTCAAAGTTTTTAACACTTTTTGGGTGGGTTAGGGGGCATTTAATGTGGGTAGATTAGGTTTTGAACTGGAGATGCCAGTTCTTGAACCGGGGTCTGCAAAGACACCGATCCCAGATCGACGTCTTTGCAGACGCCGATCCTGGAACCTGCATCTCTGAAGACGTTGATGCCAAACTGGCATCTTTGAAGATGCTAGACCTAGATGCACGTCTTTGAAGATGGCATTCTGTGGGGGAAAACAGACATAGAATTGGTGTAAGAACTGGCATTTTTGGCTGAACCGGCGTTTGCACCCAAAGGGGTAGACACTGAGGGGAAGGGAAATAGAGGGACCTAGCGGGGGCCGGGGATGGGTTGGAAAAGGACCTAGGGACAAGATTCCCCATTTTAGGAGGGATTAGGCTAGGAATAGAAGAAGTATGGGCTGACATGGTGGATTCTAAATGTTACAGGAGTAGTTCCCACCATTGGGATCTCGCGAGCACTGGCCGCCGACCATGAAGTTAGAGGCCCAGCTAACAGAGGTGGACTAGGGATTGCTAGCATTGGTTGGGTTGGACTATGTGCCCCATTGGTGTAGGCTATAGGCGCACAATGGGATGATGACTACTTTGATCGAGCAGTGACATAGTGATACGACTACATTTCATCTGCCGACAGGGGAGGCCACTATCACTCTCGAGGATGTGTGGTGGATTCTTTGGATACCGATATGAGGGACAATACCATAGTACTGACTAGAGGAAAATTATCACTATATGGAGACCGCATTTAGGAGACCTATGAGGAGGAACCCTACATATAGGACCTGGATGCCCTCGCAGCTAGCGGTTGACAGGCGACTGAGGTGGGTAGCATTGTATTTGGTTGGACTGATCGAAGGATGGATGCTGGCAGATTTAACTGGACATGGGTTTGGCATGGGATGGTCCTAGGTACTAGCAGGGATGCTAGAGGAGGGAATGACCTATTGCTGGGGGTACATTATCCTAGGACAGTTGTACCATGAATTACACATGGCTACATACCGTGGGGTGCGCAACATGGGGACAAGAGTCACTTTGCTGTTAGTATGGGCATGGGAGCACATTGCAGTGTTCCAGCTAATGAGAGTTCAAGAGGATCGGTAGCTGGGAGAGCCATATGCATGTGGGTACAGGCTACCATTGAGATATACCTTTGTTGGTCAGAATAGATACTGGCATTGGCTGCTAGATTAGGTTTAGGTTTTCTATTGGACCCCATATAGACTCTATGAGCTATGGGGAGCGATGGACTGGGAGGCAAGCATGGAGAATTGTTTTGAGGACTTTCTATACCTTTCATATGTACAAACTGATTATTTTCTACTAGGGAGGACCATCCACTAGATAGAGAGATATGGACCATCCAGGGTCATGAGGCAGTTCAGACTACAGTAGGGGGTGGTGGTAGAGGATGACTTACATCCTCATGTCACCAAAGAGGTGGGAGTGTGGGGGAGATACACTGAAACTCTCACAGTGAGGGAATCCTGGAGGACTATGGCATGGATAGACTTTGTGTCATGACTAGATGTCATTGACATAGGTATGACTGCTGAGTATGCAACATGGTGGACTATGCACACACCTCTATGACTAACAGACCCCATGTAGGTAGTAGCCCATGAGAAACCAATGGGAGACATGGATGTCGATGACAAGATAGCTATAGGAGATGTCCCTAAGACCTTAGCAACAGGGCAGAGAAGGAGGCCATAGTAGAGACGAGTTCAACCTTGAACAGAGGCACAAGTAGGGGTTGGATATGATTAGGGGCCATAGGGGCCACCATAGGGACATGTATAGGCACCCCAGGTATAGGTACATGCACCCCAAGTGCCACCATAAGTATAGGTACCATAGGGGCCACTAGTAGGGTTCGTGGCATAGGATAATCATGACACTGTCATCGCAGAGAAAGACTATTTATAGACTGAGTGCATGAGACTACAAGGGTTGTTGGGGATGGTGAAGGTATCAGAGGCTAGTCTGCAGATGTAGATGACTTAGGTATATGGGATTTTAGCTATAGAGACAGCATGGGTGGATAGGGCTGAGTGTGCACTCAATACCCTACATGGTAGGGTTGATGCAGGGGAGTTTTAGGGAGTTCTCTATGGTGGACCTAACCCAAGATGCTATAGAGTTACAGACTGAGATAGGTACACTAACAGATCAGTTGGGTACTCTCACCAAGCAGATGGATTAGGCCATAGAGAAGATTATTGCATTGACCTTAGAGAGGGATGCGACATAGAGGCAGGTCGAGGCTTATAGGACTGAGCGAGATATCGCGAGGCAGGCAGGCAGTGCAGGTGGGGCAGGACAGGTTGTGGAAAAGGCTTTCACAGCTCATAGAGATGTAGCCAGGGAAGATAGAGACAACCCACTATCGAGTGTTGTATCATCAGCTAGTTCTCAAGGGACAAAGATGAGAGTACTCAGAGAGGTCTCCTTTGCAGACCACAGCTCAGACTTCGTAGTCTCAGGGATCTGTGGGGATGCCACCATGTCCACCACTAGGGCAGGGAGGTGGATCATCACAACCACCTGTATGATTCATCAGAGGATTATGTGACACACATTAGTGCATTTTGAGATGTATATGTATATCCGCACTTCGGTGCATGGCTTGTGTATTTTATTGATGACAGACATTGTATTTATGGACATTTTCTATATATATATGATGATCGACGAGGACTCTATGATTTTTTGGTGTATGATTCTATGATGGATGATTCTATGATGTTATGATGAATATGCTTATATGATTACTAACATTGATATTTGCAGGATGTATGCCTATGTATGACAAATTGTGTGTGCAGGATGGTTTTATGCTTATGTATATATATGTATGACTGATGTAGGGTGGACGATGCTTATATGATGTACTGATGTGCGTGGATGCAGAATGTGATGTGATTTTATGATGTATGTAATGTATATGATGATGTTTAATGAATATGAATATGGATGCAAGGTGAATCATAGGTACATAATGAATCTAAATGATTCTTAACAATGCAAGACTAAAATGGATCAACATAATTTAACAATGCAAGACTAAAATGATTTTAACTATGCAATTAAATGATGAACTTAATGCAATCAAATAATGATCAATGCAATTGAATGATGAACCTAATGTAATAATGAACCTACAATAACATGAAGAAAAACACCAAGTGCAATGGGTGCGACGGATGCAATGGATGGGACAGGACCCATATTTTTGGTGTGTGTCACAATCAACTAATGAACCAGCCAAGAGGACTATGAAGGATTAGATAGGGAATGTTAGTATGATGATGACTCAAGATTTTTAGTGTGATGGTGAATGAATTGGATGTGTCACGAATATACAAGGACCAAACTAGATGATTAATTAGAAGTGATTAATTACAAGCGATCATGTACAAAAATTACTGCCGAACTTGATTGGATCTTGCTATTTTGATGTGTGCGATAGTGTTGGAACACCCAGGGAATATGTGAAATGCTAAGGTTTGTAGATATGTGAGGATGGTGATGGAGGGAAACAAGATTTTGATAGATAATGGAATGGTCCATTATGTGTGACACCTGTTTCCAGGTTTTCATCACCCATACTTGTCCATGGTGCCTGATTGCCAAGTTTTCACCATTGGACAAATTTTTTCTCTTTATTCTTCTTTTTGATTTTTTTGATGTTGTCCAAGCACCTGTTTGCCAGGTTTTCACCATGACAACCATTTTTTCAGCTTTGTTTTTCTACTTTTTTTTGAGATTTTTTCAGGACTATTTTACATTGTTTTTGTACTTTTTAAAGGACTTTTTAAGACTTTTTATGGATTTTCTCAGATAACTTGAATGAGAAACCAGTTTTTAGGCATAGAAGCACCTAAGATGAATGATGTTGATAAGATCATTCAAGAGTTCTCCTTCAGGAGTGGAGAGTTGACATGCCCTAGAACCGAAGCATGCAGTGACAACATATGGGCCTTGCCAGGTAACTTCAAACTTATCTTTCTTTTCTTGATCCATACCCACTTTTTGATTTTCCTTTAGCACAAGGTCCCCTACCTGAAACTGGCATGGGTGGACCTTCTTGTTGTAGTTCCTCTTGAGTCTATTTGATATAAAATCAGGTGATCATAGGCTCGTTGGCACTTTTCATCTAGGAGATCCAGTTGTGTGAGTCTTGCTACTCAGTAATCTTCATCATCAATTAGGCCTCTCAATGATACTCAAAGGGATGGTAGTTTAACCTCAATTATTAAGATAGATTCAATTCCATAGACTAGGGAATATAGAGTAGTGCCAGTAGGAGTATGGTAGGAAGTGCGATATGCCCAAAGGGCAGGATTGATCTGGAGATGCCAGTCACGACCAATATCATTGACAAATTTATTGAGGATTTTGAGGAGGGTTTTATTAGTTTCCTCAGCTTGGCTGTTACCTTGAGGGAAATATGGATTGGAGAAATGGTGATGGATATGGAGATGAGCACATAGATCACTGATGTGTTGGTTTTCAAATGGTGTTTCGTGATCTATGAAGATAGTGGAGGTTATGTCGAAGTGACAGACGATGTGGTAGAGGATGGATTTGGATATCTGGACACCTGTAGTGAGAGTGAGTGGAATTGCTTCTACCCACTTTGTAAAGTACTCTGTTGATATTATTATGTATTTGTGGACTTTAAAAGAGAGAGGAGTAATCTTACCAATGAGGTCAAAACCCCAACAAGAAAAAGGCCAAGGGGGTGAAATAGGTCTGAGGTCTTGTGTAGGGGCATGAATCAGATAGGCATGCTGTTGACAAGGAAAGCACTTTTTGACGAACTTACAAGCATCATGTTCCATTGTAGGCCAATAGTACCCTATACGTAAAATTTGTTTGGCTAGGACCATGCCACTTGTGTGGACATCATATATTCCAACATGTACCTCTTGTAAAGCTTGGGTGGCTTCATTTTCATCTAGACACATAGAGAGAATGTTGTGATAGCCTCGATGATAAAGGGTGTTCGCTATGAGGGTGTAATGGGAAGCTCTGAAAATAAAGTTTTGGCATTGGGTTATAGTAAGGTGAGGGGATATGATACCATTTTATAGGTAAGCCTGGATATTGTGGTACCATGGAGACTGGGGACCAACCAAGACACATACGCAATTTGATTCATTGTTCTCATAAGTAGGAGCATGTAGTTTCTCAACTAATAATTCATATTGCGTAGACTCATGAGGAATCTCTAAGAGGGAGCCAATTGTGGCCATTTCATTAGCAACCTTGTTTTGCAAGCATGGTACTTGTGTAATCTGCAAGTGGAGGAAATGCACTTTCATCTTGTCAATCATCTGCTTATATGGCACTAATTTGTCATCCTTGGTTTGATACTCATCTAGGACCTGTTTGATGATGATTTGAGAATCACCAAAGACATGTAAATCTATGATGTTCTATTCTATAGCCATGCAGAGTCCTGCAATTAATGCCTCATATTCTGCAATGTTGTTCATGCAGGAAAATCCCAATTTGAATGACATAGGGATGTAGTCACCTTGAGGTGTGACAAAAAGTATTCCTGCCCCTGTGCCATGAGCTGTGTAGGACCCATCAAAGTAGAGTTTCCAAGTAGGTTTCTTTTCTATCATGCACAAATGATCATCGAGAAAAATAGTGATTAGGGATAGGCATCCACCAATGGTGCTTAAGCTAGCTGATCTGTGATGACCTTCCCTTTAATAGCTTTTCTATCTACATATTGAATATCAAATTCAGTTAGCAGCATGACCCATTTTTCCATTCGTCCTATGAGTGTAGTCTTGGATAGTAGGTACTTGAGAGGGTCCACTTTTGAAATGAGCTTGGTTGTATGACTAAGCATATAGTGGTGAAGTTTTTGGGTGGTGAAGACTACTGCCAGACATGCTTTTTCCATAGGGGAGTAATTGAGCTCATAACCCACTAAGGGCCAACTGATGTAATAAATGGCTCTTTATTTGCCTTCATCATCCAACTAAGCAAGGAGTGCCCCTAGTGCTATTGTAGTAGAAAAAATATATAGGATGAGTGGTCGGTTGGGTATAGGTGGTACCAAGATGGGTGGATTAGCCAGATATTCCTTGATCTTATCAAAACTCTTTTGAAACTGAGGATCCCATTTGAAAGTGTTATCTTTTCATAGGAGATGAGTAAATGGTTGACACTTGTCAGCTAGTTGAGAGATAAAATGACACACAGATTGTAGCTTTCCATGAAGGTTGCACAATTTTTGGAGTGTTTTTGGTGGAGGCATCTCTATGATTGCTTGTAATTTCTTTGGATCTATTTCAATGCCTCATCTGGATACAATGAACCCAAGGAGTTTTCCTGAAGTGACCCCAAAGACACACTTCTTAGGGTTGAGAATTAGGTAGTAGTGACCAATCCTATCAAAGATGCATTCCAAAACATCTAGATAATCTCCCCTTTTTATTGATTTTTCCAAGATATCATCTACATAGTCTTCAATGATCTTGTGAATCATGTCATAAAAAATGACAGACATGGACCTTTGATAGGTTGCCCAAGCATTCTTCAAGCCAAATGGCATCATATTATAGCAGAAGGTGCCCCAGGGAGTTGTGAATGCTAGCTTATGCTGATCTTCTTCTGCAATATGGGTCTGATTATATCTAGAAAATTTGTCCATGAGTGACAACATCTCATTCCCTACTATGAGTTCCACGACCATGTCGATGATTGGCAATGAGAAATCATCCTTGGGACATGCCTTGTTGAGATCTCAGAAGTCTTTACATATCCTGATTGACTTTTTAGGTTTAGACACTGGCACCATGTTAGAAATCTAGTCATAGTAGTTGATGGTGTGGATGATCTTTTCTTGGAGTAACTTCTCTAGCTCTGCTTTAACAAGTAGTGCCACTTTAGGGTGCATCTTTCTGAGCTTTTGTTTGACAGGTTTGATGTTTGGGTCCACTTCAAGATGGTGAACTACCAAGTTAGGGTCTAATCCTGACATGTTGGAATAAGACCATGCAAACTTATTTATGGATTCCTTCAAGAGAGTGACAAGATCTCATTCTTCTTCTTCAGTCAAAGATGCTGATTTGTATGTGATGGTAGGATTTTCTTCGGTGCCCAGGTTGATAGGTTTTATTTCTTCGATGAGAACCGATGACTGTTTAGGCCTGTAATCACAGATTAGAGAAAGAGGAGAATCTTCATCTACTGGTGCCTTAGAGAGGTTTTTGTTATGTGCTTGAATGTGACCTCTAAATCAGGCACAAACCCAACATAGTCCTTACTCAATCATCTAATTTGCAAAGATGAACATGAATTGTCCATTTTGAAAACTTGATTGAAGTGACCTTCTACCTCCTATTTAGTTGGGGATGTCAAATTTACTCTCAGAACAAGAGCCAACAACCTTGTGTGTTGCTAAAATGAAGGATTTTTAAAGCATGATAAAACTTGAAATTAAAACTATCTAATATGAGATACAATTGCCATCTAAGAATTGAAATACATATCTAATCTAGAAAGCTTGAAAAATGATAGAAATGAGCTATTAGATATGTAAACAAACTATATTAGAAATCAACATGTTATTAATCTAAATGAAACTAAAGCTAACTATGCAAATTTTTTTGAAAAGATGATAAAAACAAGATAAAATTTAACTATAGTTTTGATGCTCTCCAATTCATCCTCTCAAATGAAGAAAATGAGGCCCATAATATAGAACAACATCAGAAGGGGATGAAGAGTTTCTTGAAAAGAAACGACTGACTCTTCATTTCCATGGGGGAAGGTGAGACAATTTTTGAAGGAATTATTCAATTAAAAGAATGAATTATTGCCACATGAGTGGCTTTTCACATAGAATTATGGAATTCCTTTTTGAGGATAATTCATCCTAATAATTAAATAACTATTCAATTCCTTTTTGATGTGTATTAGCTAAAGGGGGTGGAATTATTTTAACTTCAAAGAACTTAGGAATTTAGAATTAAATTAATTAATCATAGGGTTTTTTAGCTAATAATCCTTGATAATTTCATAATTAAATATAATGTGAGATTTATGCAAATTTAGGTTTTCTGCATTTAAGACGTAGTTAATTAAAGTCAATTAGGAAGAGAATTTGCCTAGTACAATAGGACTTTGATGACGAGAAAATGCACCAAAATTGATTAGAATTCTAAGGTGCCAATTTTGGGGTGTTACATTTTGCCCGTCTTTGAATTTATGTGTGAGTAGTGCATTGATTCAAAAAATAGTCTGATGTGAAGATGAAGATTTCAGAAGTCTAGGTGAGGTTGCCAAGACACCGATTAGATCAAGAAGTAGAATCATCCAAGAGAAGATCAGAATCAGGGTTAGGTTGCCCCGATGTATGTTGATAGCTGATGAAGATCTAGGACTATCTCCAGAATCTAGGTTAGATTTCCCTAATATGAAGGTTAGCCCTCTGGGATCCAGGTTAGGTTTCCTAGATGACAGTCTAAAGAGCTTTTAAGAGCCATCTTTAGAACAAAGCAAAAATTTTAGGAATTAGGGTTAGATTGCCCCAATCCCTAATGAGATTTTCAAGAATCATCTCTAGAACAAAGATTGATCCTTGAGGATCCGAGTTAGATTGCTCAAATACCTAGAAAGATATATGATAAGATGACAAGATGCGAGGCCTCAAGATGCCCCAGGAGATTCAAGATCATGGAATATCCAATTTTGACCATAAGGTATGAAAAACTGAATATGTACCAAGTGATGAGATGCCCCTAGCAATGGGGAATTTTGATTCAAATCAGACTGATTCAATAATAATGCGAAAAGATTCAATGATGCAATCATCCTACCCCCTCGAGAGCGAAATCAAAAGATGACACATCATAACGATGAGAGCGAGAAATCACAGATAGAAATAAGATCGAAGATCTAGAGAAATTAGAGAGAGATCAAGAGAAGGCAGAATCAATTTGGAGTGATCAGGAAGTCTTGTTGATTAGGTTTGACCACAACTGACCAGATTTGACTTTGATGAAAAGATTACAAAAGCCAAGAAAATGATAACACGAGATAATTCTGACAAGAAAGTGACATCAGAAAGTTGACTGCACAAGTGTTCGATCACGTCAGTCCCAAAAATTTGAAAATGCTATTTTGAGCTGCTTAGGAGTGTCAAATTTCAATTTTGATCATAAAAATGGATTCAAAATGGTCCATTTAGCCAAGGGTGCAATTTTCACAAAAAATAGAGCACTTTGAAAATTAGGTCAAAAAGCTATATAAGGCCCAGAGGGGTCATTTTTAAATCATTATTCACCTTTGACTTTAGTGATGGCGAGAGCTCCAACTGACATTGATAGCATTCCCATGCATACACACCATTTTGAGCACTCCCGATGGCACAACTGACCACCGGAGTATGACACACCTATAAGTAATCGAAACATTATGCCACATTTCAAATTTTTATTAATTTTATAGCATTTTAGCATGTTTTGAAGCCTTTTAGGGTCTGTCGTGTCCAATCTCGCACGAGAGAATAGCTCCCTCGTGCGACCTAGATTGCCTTTTGTGCGAGGAATCATATTCCTCACATAGATCATGGATTCCTCCTGCGGGTCCCTTCCATGTGCTTGTGTGAAGTGCGTGCCTACGCCGCATTAGATTTCAAGAATCTCATGCGGGAAGACATCCTGTCTCGCATGAGGCAGAAAGCTCACATGGGAAAAGAGTTTCCTCGCATTGGAATCTTGCTCAGCTCAAAAAGTTGTCATTTGTTTATGCCATAGAGTTAGCCAGTTACAATGCCTCAAAACTATGTTTAGGATAGGTCCATAGCTGTATTTGTTGTCATTGCTTTGAAAAATATCATGTTGAGGTACTGATCCAATTTTGTCTCTTGCTTTGCAGGTTGACTTCCCTGATATCGCGTTTTGGTCACATCATCTTGTCATGGGTGAGCTACTGCAGAGACTGTTAGATGTTGATGGTACCCATATCGACATGCTTGGATTATCATACCTTCATGATGCACCTGATATTTGGGTAAATCACGGCCTATTGGGAGCACTGTTTGAGCGTTTCCATTCAAAGATGAACACATTTCATTTGCTGCAGGGGGAGATGACAGTCACTCCTGAGGACATATACAAGATTCTAAGAGTACAATTTCATGGAGCTCATGTGGAGTATGATACTCAGCTAAGAGTAGGTACACTGGCACTGAGAGTAGTTTTCTGAGATGGTCTATTGATGGGTCAGGCCATCTCTTGGGAGGATTTAATGAGCCTCTACGACGTGGATCACCCACTGGCAGTTGTCTTGGCACTTTTTTTGAGTTGCCACTTGGTTCCCGATCTAGGTCAGCATGGGTTGGAGTGCAGTTGGGGAGGCATGTTGTAGAGGATGCTAGCTACACCTACAGTGACTTTCGGATGGGGCGAGTGTATGCTCACATAGATGTATCATGAGATGCATGAGATTGTGTATCGAGGTGCATGAACTATGGAAATGGGAGTCGTCGTTCTTCAGATCTGGGCCTGGGAGCACCTTCCCATATGTAGGCTGATTTTCCATGACACATGGAAGCCTTTGGAGCCATATATATACAGGTACGTAGGTCCTATGACCTAGCCTATGCTGGGTAAGACAGAGCAGTGGCAATCTCAGATAGATGATATGGCAGTAGTCATATGGCAGCCCTGGATAGCCATAAAGGTTTGAGATGATGCATGACACAAGCTGTCATATATCTTTTTTCATGTCCTTTGATCGGGCATACTATCAATGTTATTGAGTGCTTCTTGCTCACACAAGTGTTGCGATAGTTGAAGAGACCTCAGGATGTCTCGCAGGAGTTTTGTACTTACGCTCGATTCATTAATGAGACAAAGAAGGGCTGACATAGATAGTTGGATAGAGGCTGGAGCATGATAGATGCTTGAGTACTACTAGCTAGGTGGGATTACATGGTCGGGGTGATGAATGCAGGGATGACACTTGCATATAGGGACCACATATTAGTGCACCCATTCCCTAGATATACAGATCCTTTTGGCCTGGGACCTCATGTACAGCAGGTGGTATAGCCACCACCACAGCAACAGGCATAGAAGCCACCCCCACAGTAGTAGGTACAATGACCACCCCCATAATAGCAGGTATAGTAGCTACTCATATAGTAGTAGGTACAACAGCCACCCTTATAGTAGTAGGAGAGGGTAGTACGACTGAGGACCTCATAGATTCCTATCCCCACTAGACCTATGGGGTCAAATGCAGGTGCTGGGAGTAGTGGCAATCAAGAGAGAGCCACTGATCAGGGAGAGGACACCATCATGGCTGATACTATTCTAATTGATCCATAGGTAGGTGGATAGGTAGCCTAGTTACAGGAGGCTCTCCGGAGGGTCTGAGAGAGGGCTAGATAGTCGCAGAGGGAGAAAGATGACTTCCGTACACAGGTGGTCATTCAGGAGACCAGAGTAGCCGAGTGAGACTGAGAGATCTAGGGGTTACAGGAGGCACTGGCTAGATCACAGATAGAGATGAGGTACAAGTTTGCTTAGGTAGCTTATTACTATGCCGCTTGCACTATTGCATTTCCTAAGGCAGAAGATCAGGTTCAGCCATTTTTAGAGTATGCTGGGGCAC
>MU226249.1:6914165-6936429 GCA_018584345.1 Thuja plicata
ATATATATATATATATATGAGCTTGATTTTGGCATCATTGTACTTGTTTATATATTGCTTTAGATTTGTATGTCTTATGAGATGTTTCTTATATGATTTAGATGTATGGATTAGAAATGTATGCCATAAATGAATATGCAAATGTTTATGCACATATTTTATTGATAAATGCTGTGAGTGAAATGTGATGATAGATGTTAGATGGATACATGCTATGAATGTAATGATTGATGCTTATAATGGATGCACATGTTTATGGATATATAAATGCAAATGAATGTATGAAAATGCACATTTTAGAAATGAATGTAATGCAATGAATGCAATGGTACTAATCATCTAATGCAGGATATTGCAATATATAATAGGTACTAACCAAAAGAATATGAATGAAGATCGAGAGCGAGGACCGGACACTTGTGTAGTTGAGAGGAAGCCAGGATAAAAGATGAGGACCTTTGAAGAATGAGAAGACAATGAAGAGAGCACCAAAACTATTGCTATGCAAGTGTAAAATGCAAATGAAATCCTAGGACTTGGTTGTTGGACTCGTTATATAATCATCATCAAGTATTTTGGAACATCGGAGTCAATACAATCCTTACTGGTGCTGCTGCGACCATAAGAATATGAATATGACTTTCATTAGATAAAATGTAGGAAATGAACATAAGCACCAGGGCACAAAAGCCAAGATGACCTGAACATTATTTCCAGTTTGATATGGTAATAGTACACAAGTAAACAAATAGAGCAGTAATAGTCAAGGATATAGTTCCAATCTCCCCTTGGTGTACAAATAAACAAGATCGAGGGATGTGAGGCTTTTCCACCTTAATGAAGAAGCTCTTATCACATACACCCTGTTTATTTGACATTTCTAGATCATCAAAACCACACCCACAAGCAATAGACAAAGAAAATATTGATGAAATTCATGAGAATAGACAACATACAAAGAAAGATTCAATCATAGCTCATCATGTTTCAAGGTTTACGAATGTGCCTATGTTTGGGGTGTTGAAAAACACAATTGTGCTTGTGAGTGCATTGTGTTTGATTGCTATCGAGAGATGTTTACGTGTGAGATATCCAATGTGTGCTAAAAAACATAGATGTGTCCAAAGAGAGTGTTGAAAAACACTATTTGATTGGGGTGTTGAGAAACACCAGTTTGTGCCAGTAGATAGTTGTCCTTTAGAACTGATAAGATTATTGACTCGCGTGTAAATCGAAGAGCGATCAAAGTGGAGAACCATGCCCCCAAGTAATAAATGGATTGATGTCGAACATGTAGATAGCGCATCAATATGAGAAATCTTAGTAATATAGTGATAGTAGGCAGATGCAGTGAGAGCCACTGGATACTGATGTGAGAGAGATTCTCAAGCATAAAGATCGATGTGAGATCTAGGCATCAACAGGCAGACTCAGTGAGAACCATTGGTGACTGATGTGAAGAGGAGAGAGACTCCAAAATATAGGACAATGCCCCCTAGACTAGGAATATGTCCCCGAGTGTGACCAATTTCTATCCATGTGAAGTCAAGCAAAATCTTGAAGATGACTGAGAGTGAATGCATGAGCAAACTAAAGTGGGAAAGCAAACTGAAGTAGGAAAGTAGAAGAGCAAATTGCAAGAAAGCCAAGAGATGCTGTGATAGATAGAGCCTTGCAAAACAAGAGGCACCTATTTACCAGGTTTTCACCATCTTGGCAGAAATTCTATTTTTTCTACCATGATGCCTGTTTACCAGGTTTTCATCAATGGCACATTTTTATCTTTTTATCTTTTTTTTTTGTAATGTCATGTTTTTTACTTTTTTTGAATTTTTGAATTTTTGAATTTTTTTTGTATTTTAATTTTTTAAATTTTTTTGGTATTATCAAGGTGCCTGTTTACCAGGTTTTCACTAGGATAATAGATACATCAAAGTGCCTTATTGCCAGGTTTTCACTAAGATGATCATTTTTTCAGGACATTTTGCAATTTTTAGGATTTTCTCAGAATAAAGTATGTACATGAGCATTCAGAAGATATTTCAACTATAAAACTTTTTCAGATGAAGAGTATTAATAGGTTCTTTGAGTTTTTCACCCTCTGTGGTAGATAGCTGGTAAGTGCTAGACCCAAATAATGCAGTAATAATATACGGACCATGCCAGTTTGGCTCAAACTTTCCTTTCTGAATCTATTGTTGTTGATTCTTAGGGTTCTCTCTTAGGATGAGATCACCCATTTGGAAGTCTCTTGGTCTAACCTTCTTGTTATAGCTTTTGGATATTCTCTTTTGATATGCTCAGAGATGATCGAACGCCACCTTCTTATGTTCATCTAGTAGTTCAAGCTCTTGTAGCTGAGATATTTTGATATCATCATCAGTAATGAGGCCCTTTAGAGAAACTCGCAAGGTAGGAATCTCAACCTCAATAGGCATCACTGCATCTGCACCATAAACTAGAGCAAAGGGCGTGGCCGTTGTTGGTGTTCATATACTGGTGTGATAAGCCCATAAAGCCAGATTGATCTAGAGATGCCAGTCTCATCCAGATTTGTGTACTATATGGTGTAGGATCTTGTGAATTGTCTTGTTTGAAGCTTCCACCTAGCCATTACCTGGAGATAATAGATAGAAGACCAGTGCTGAGTAATCTTGAACTTAGTGCACAAATTTGTCAGATCTTTGTTCTTGAATTGTCCCCCATTGTCAGTGATTATGGATGAGGGTACACCATATCTACAGATGACATAGTTTAGTATAAACATGGCTACAGACTTGCCATCAGCTACACTGAGAGTTATTGCCTCAACCCATTTGGTAAAATAATCCGTTGCAGTAATGATGTATTTATGTCCTCTCAAAGAAGATGAATATATCTGACCCACTAAGTCAAAGGCCCACTGTTGAAATGGCCAGAAAATAATGAAGGGAATAAGCTCCTTGGTTGGAGCATGAATCAAATTACCATGTAGTTGACACTATTTGCAGGACTTAGCAAACTGTGTAGCTTATTTCTCCATATCCGGCCAATAGTAACCAGCTCTAATAAGTTTATGATCTAGTGTCAGACCATTTGAGTGAGACCCATAGATGCCTTCATGTACCTCTTCTAATGCATGCTTGGTTTCATCAAGTTCTAAACACCTAAGGAGGGTACCGTCTAGATCTCGTCTATATAAGTCGTTAGCTATGATGACAAACTGTGAAGCACTGTAGATTAAATGATGTTTCTTATTTTGAGTATATGTGTTAGGAGTAATTTGGTCATGAAGATAAGAGTAGATATGGTGGTAGCAGGATGAGTCATGTCCAATGACTGAAAAGATCATCCACGAGTCAGGGGAATCATAGGCAGGGTAGCATAACATCTCCACTAGGAATTCATGTCTGAAATCATTTTCTGGCATTTGTAACATAGAAGCCAGAGTAGCCATGGCATCAACTAATTTATTATCTTCCCTTGGAATTTGCTGGAAAGTAACATGTGAAAAGTATTTCTTAAGGTCGTCAACCATCTTTTTATAGGGCACCAGTTTTTCATCTTTTGTTTGATAGATGTCATTCACTTGATTGATAACTAGTTGTGAATCTCCAAAGACTTTTAGCTCATCAACATGCCATTCAATAGAGATATTTAATCCATTGATCAAAGCTTCATACTCATCAGTGTTATTTGTGCAAGGAAACATCATTTTGTATGCCTTTGGTAGTGAATATCGCTGAGGTGTAATGAACAAAATTCCAACACTTGACCCTTGCTGGGTGATGTTAGAAACACTAAGAGGGGGGGGGTGAATCAGTGTTTATCTATTAATTATATTTTAGCCAATTAAACATATATAAAATTTGCATCCAAAGAAACATAACTCAAGAAAACATAACACATGATATGATTATGGAGAACCTTGATCAGAGGAAAACTCCGGTGGGGATTAGTACCCACAAAATATTGTACTAGGTATAATGAACCTGTTAAAGTTCCTTTGCCCTGTTAGAAGCAGTCTGTACAAATTAAGTACAATGACCTGGTTAAAGGTTTGACCCTATTAGGATTCTTTTACAATAACCCTATTAGGGGTGTATGGCTCACTGCCTAGGCTCACTACCCAATAAGATGAAGGCTACAACCCTCTGAATGTTGATATGCACTATATCAAGAATGAACTACTGTAATGACACTGCTGTCTGATTAGTTCCATGTATGCACAAATGCTCTTACTCCTTTAAAGAGCTATATCATCTTCTAACTTCATTCTACTATTCCTCTGTAACTTCTACTTACATCATAATCGACACTTGTAACATATCTTTACATTACATACTTATATCTTCAAATCTGAATAGGTGCGACCCAAAACAAATCACTAGTCGGCCCTAAAACAAAAATATACAATGCTTCCAAACAAGTTGGCCTAAGAATGTTTACTACAACATTAATTACATTAATACAAACTTATAACTAAAGGCACTTAGCCATTACATTATAAAATCATTCACGCTGATCAAAACTGTAGTCGGCTTCCATGCTCTATTTCTTGGACTGTAGGTTTACTAATCTACCTGTAACTTCTCTGTACTAATTCTCCATACTCTGTGTGTTTGGATCTAGTATTTATATACACCATAGAGTATATACCTAAACACACATGCTCTGGTGTGATCTCTCACATGTGTGCTGATCTCTGTATGTGTCTGTCTGCTCTGTTTTCACACTTAGTTATTTTTCCTTTTATGACAGAACTTAAGTATGACTTTGTTGCCATGATTGAAAACACAAAATAAGTCATGCTTCCTCAGGAAGTCAACTTGCCAACAATATCCCCCTTTTTCATTTATGGCAACAAAGGAATGTGGCTAAGTTACCCAAAATGACTTCATACAAAAATGACTATATATCATAATACTTAATTATATATACATATATATTTCTCCACATATACACATTCTATATACTTATCCCCCTTTGACATTAATGACAAAGGTGTGCAAAAACTATAAGTCTTCAATATGCTTACTCCATGTAGACTTCTGGGTACACAACTTGAAGAGATTGAATCTCTTTCTGCCAAAAGACTTTCATTGCATCAACTGTCTGCAGATGCGCACATAATGCATATGTCAATTTATCCATTTTCATCAGATCCATGCAAGGACCTTGATCATATGTCTTTATGGTGTTATCAATTTGTTTGATTTTCTCATTGAGAATTTCTAGAGATGGCACAAGTGCATTCCTCAACCGAGTCTGCCTTACCCTTATCTTGCTGATTTCTAACTTTGCTTTCTCAATTTTGTCTAACTACCCTTGGTAGACATTATTGTAGATGTTCATGTCTTGTGTCAAGGTTTCAACTTATTTTCTTATGTTATCAACCATTTCTTCTGCTTCTGCTATCTTTTTAGTGTGCTCAGAGGTGAGCTTCACTCTATCCATACAGTTTGCTATGACTTTCTTTCCTTTTTCTGCCAATTCCTTCAATATAGCCTACCCAATCTTTAAGGAATTTAGATCTAAGGTAAAGTTATTTACCAATTCATTTAGTCTCTCCTTCTTGTATTCATCTTCTACAATCTTAGTAGTTGATTCTACTAAGATAGTGAAATGTGACTTGATGTTTGATAAGATGTTGTCCACATCTTCAACTAATTGTACTTTGGCTATTTTTTGATCAGTAGGCACTAAGTCATTCAAAATTTTCACAGTTTCCAAGAAGTGAGGGTTCCTCATCACTTTTTTCTCTTTTTCCTTTTCCATGGCAAGGACACTGATCTTGATTAGGTCTTCTTCTCCCCATGCATCTAAACTTGCTGAGTCAGGAGTTAATCTTGACAATAATGAGGTGGATGGTTGAGTGGATGGTGAGAATATGGTATTCTGGCTGGTATCCACACATTCAACCTTCACTGGTTTCTCTTTTGTCAGTGTCTTGTCACCTTGCATATCATCTTGAGTGTCTTCATTTATTTCAACTTGATCATTGATTGGAACTTCATCTTGTTGTGCGGCGGTATCATCAGTGCACATTTCTTCACTTCTTTCAAATGCCTTATCAACTTTATCCATATCTTTATCAGAAGCTATCATAGATATCTTTACATTGTCAACTACTATAGTGTCATCTGTATCTTTAGCTATCTCATAGGTTATTGTCACTATGGGCACTAAATCCTTTGGACCTGTCATAGGCACAACCTGAATTATAGGAGTTGTAGCCTATTCGGGAGGAGCTGGAGTAACTTTTTCTATAGGCACCGTTGGTGGATACATGTGTCTATCCATAAATACTTGTGCAAATGCTTTTTCAGTCTCCTTACCAACTTGCTCATACTCTTTGTTCACGATCTGTAGAGTTCTTGTCTTAGTTCGGAGATGAGGCTTTACTAGATCTAACATAATATCCTTCTCATCATGTGAACAAACATGGAGAAGAGTATCTAAAGTTTCTTCTCTAATCTTCATGTCCTCTTCTATAGCATGTCTTTTCATGATCTCCAGTATGTTCCATAACTTATCTGGTATCACTATTTTGAGTTCAAGAATAGACTTCTTAAACTTGATCATGTGAGATATGATCATAGAGTGTATCTTAGTCTTATTCATCTCTTGATACATGTCATAGACTTTTGATAATGTATCTAGTCTTCCTTCATTAACAATCCTATTCTTCAAGATATTTAGACTAGGTCTAAATCCTACCTTAGGTGGAGCTTGAACATTCTTAGCTTTGCTTCGAGTAGCTCTTGAGGATGAATGACTTGTATCCGCTTGCTTCCTTCCTCTAGGTTTCTTTCTAGGTACAGAAGGTGGAGATGTGTGTAGATCAATGGTTGTAGTAGGCACAGTGGTACTCTCCTCATTTTTCTTCTACTTCTTCTTCTTAGTTTCAATAGTTTTCTCAATTTTAACTTTAGCAATTTTGGCTTCTTTTGCCTTATCCAAATCTTCTTGTGTGACTCCATGCTTCCTCAAAATGTTGGATGTCATTCTAGATGCTTTCCTTTTGTTAACAGCAAGTTGTAGTTCAATATCCACTTCATCGGTCTTTTCTGTGTAAGTGCTCCATCTAGGTTCATTAGGGTCTTTAGGTGCTGATAATAAGACCTGCGCATATCCTTCTAACACATGGTCTTCTAACTCATACCCTAGTGGATGAATCCACTTAGTTCTAGGCTCAACAGCCTCCATGCATGTGCAATCTATCTCTACCATAAAGCATATTGTATCCCTATATTTGTCAACTATCTTCTTAGATAGTTTGAACCTGCTCTCCATTTTGACCCTGAATATCTTTATATCCATGTCCATTTTATCTCTTGCATTTCCTTCTACTGTGGCTTTAAGAGATATCTGAGTCATTGTAGGTTTTCCTTTATCTAGATAAAGGTCTACAAACTTTTTGACTATGTGGTGATACAAATAGATGATCAGCAATCCAAACTTGAATGTTTTGCTCCTGTCATGTTTGATAATTCTAATATTTTCAATCAACTGATCATGCAAGACCTCACATAGATTGTATTGAGTGTTGTCCTTCACAATTCTGATAGTTGCAAGGACTGTTGCTATAGAGACACTATTTAACCTGCTTGCTTGCTAAAACTTGTATCCAAGTATCATTGTCATGAGTTTAATGTCATCTTCCTTGATAGGGTCAACTGTCATTCCATGCCTATCACTCCTGGACAAACAAACTTGCTCAATCTATTTCTTTACATCCTTGCCAGTGGGAAATACTGGTCCAGTCATTGGAAGTTCAGTTAACTGATGGATTAGTTATGTAGTGATGCAAATAGGGACATCTCCAATCCAAAAAAGATCATCATGTATCTTTCTTAACAAAATCTTTACCCATTCTGATTCTTCAAACTCATGTGCATTCGAATACTCTAAAATAGGGTTATCTTGTAAGTGCGTGAACTCATCCTTGAATGTGAAATCCTTGTTTAACATTGATGCCATATGAGAGGCTATATTATCATCTCCTAATGATTCCTTCTTATAGTATATGTATGCATAGATATCTTCCATGTGAACAATGCCAAGTGAGGTTTTGGAGAAAGCCCCTTCCACATCATCCAGTATAGATTTGAATGGATTCTTCTTAAATATAAACCTCTTCTTCTCTGCTACATCAAACACAACTAGGGTCGCCATACTTACTTGGTGTTTTCTTATGTAGGGTTTCCATGAAATTCTGAAATGGCATGATGGCTAGGGCTCCACTTTAAAATGATTATCTGTTCACTCCAATTGCCAAACTGTTATGCCTTCATGCTTTGATGGATTAGTGCTCTAATGCTCTTTAATTTCTGTGCTCTCAAATGTAAGTGTGAAAATGATTGACCGAGAATTTCTTTTTATACAATCTGTCGCATTTAATGCTTGCAACCATGCATAGAGATTTTCAAACTTTGATCCTGATGCAATTTAGATAATGTGTGAATGCATATAGCTGTAATCTGTGCTTTTAACCATGAATCCAAAGGTGCATACTCTGATGTGAGTACACCAAGCGCACAGGGGTTCTGAGCTAGAATAGCTCCCCCTAGGACCAAGAAGGTCTATTCAAGAAAAAGTAGAGGGTGCATCCACTGGGGATGCATCAACTACTTTGTTATCTTTATTATCCTTCTTTACTTCAACCTAGATCTTGCTTGAATCTTCATTTTCTTTGACAAAATTGACTTCTCCTTTCTCTTCAAATAGTGACTTCTTAGGATCCTCTTGTTTCTGAGTTTTGGATCTACAAAACCTTGTGATATGTCTAGCTTTTCCACATGTGTGACAAATTATAGGAGGTTTGATGTTCTTGCTCATCATGCTGCATTGCTTTGCTATGTGTCCATTGTAGTTGCATATCTGACATGTAATTTTCTATAAATTTCTTGAGAGTTGATTTCTTTGATTTATACTTCTGTGATTTTGCTGATGTTGATTCTTATGACTTGTTTTGCAATGTATAGCCCTATGACCAAAATTATTACATGAGTAACAATAACCTTGAAAAGGTCTTACCTCTTTGCAATCTCTTGCCAAATGCCCATGTTTATTGCATGCATAACAAGTTCTGTTAACTTGCTTGATTTCTCTTTTAGGTGGTTCAGATATAACCTCTATAGTATCTTCAACTTTCTTAGCTTCTGAAGATGCTTCAAGTGTTTTTTCTTTCTCTTGTGATGATTTGATTTCATCGTGTGCTGCACTGAATCCAAGACTAGAAGTGTTCCCCTTTTTTCTTTGTGCATTGAGCTGGGATTGAATCAAATTAGAACTTGTGTGAAGTTTATCGATCTTGTCTTTTGCTTCTGTTAATTCAGATTCCAACTTTTTCTTCATGTTTTCCATTTCCAAGCCTTTCATGTTTGCCTACAGAAGCTCATCTTTAAATTGATTGCTTTCTTTGATCTTGTCTTCAATGGTGTTTTGGCTATCTATAAGCTATTCCTCCAGATCTTCAAGTTTATCCTTTAGAGATTTGTTCTCTTCATTAAGCTTTTTGACCATTTGTCCTAGATCACTTGTAGAATAATCTTTTAGATCTTTTCTTAGTCTTTTAATAAGTATTTGAGAGCCATCATTTTTCAATCTTAGTTCTTCATTTTCCTTCTTAGATCTGTCAAGATCTTCAAGAGATTTCAAGATTCTTTTTCAAATGTTTTGCTTCAGCTGAGTCCATGATCTCCTCAAGTGGTTAAACTTTCTTTTAGAGGACTAGAGCTCTGATACCAATTGTTAGAAAAGCTGAGAGGGGGGGGGGTGAATCAGTGTTTATCTATTAATTATATTTCATATATCAAATGTGCATCCAAAGAAACATAACACATGATATGATTATGGAGAACCTTGATCAGAGGAAAAATCTGGTGGGGATTAGTACCCACAAAATATTGTACTAGGTATAATGAACCTGTTAAAGTTCATTTTCCCTGTTAGAAGCAGTCTTTACAAATTAAGTACAATGACCTGGTTAAAGGTCTAACCCTGTTAGGAGTTTTTTATAATAACCATGTTAGGGGTGTATAGCTCACTGCCCAATAAGATGAAGGCTTCAACCCTTTGATTGTTGATATGCACTATATCAAGAATGAACTGCTGTAATGACACTGCTATCTAATCAGTTCTGTGTATGTGCAGATGCTCTTACTCCTTTAGAGAGCTATATCATCTTCTGAATTCATTATACTGTTCCTCTGTAACTTCTACTTACATCATAATCAACACTTGTAACATATCTTTACATTACATACTTATATCTTCAAATCCGAATAGGCGCGACCCAAAACAAATCACTAGTCGACCCTAAAACAAAAATATACAACGTTTCCAAACAATTCAGCCTAAGCATGTTTACTACAACATTAATTACATTAATACAAAATTATAACTAAAGGCGCTTAGCCATTACATTATAAAATCATTCACGCTGATCAAAACTGTAGTCGGCTTCTATTCTCTGTTTCCTAGACTGCAGGTTTACTAATTTGCCTGTAACTTCTCTGTACTGATGTTTCGTACTCTGTACATTTGGATCTAGTATGTATATACACCATAGATTATATACCTAAGAACACATGCTCTGGTGTGATCTCTAACACATGCGCTGATGTGCTAATCTCTGTATGTGTCTATCTGCTCTGTTTTCACACTTAGTCATTTTTCCTTTTATGACAGAACTTAAGTATGACTTTGTTGCCATGATTGACAACACAAAATAAGTCATGCTTCCTTAGGAAGTCAACTTGCCAATAGGTGAATGATCCATCAAAGAACATGGTCCATGTCTGATGTGTGAGAAGCATGATGGACTCATCTGGGAATTCAATCCTTAATGGTTGATGATCTGTAATAGGTGCCTCGGCCAACTGATCTGTGATCACTTTCCCTTTGATAGCTTTTCTCTCAACATATTCAATATAAAATTCACTAAGGATCATGACCCATTTAGCTAGTCTACCTATGAGGGTAGCTTTACTAAGTAAGTACTTTAATGGATCAACTTTTGTGATTAGCCTTGTAGTGTGAGCCAGCATGTAGTGTCGTAACTTATGGGAAGCAAACACCACTACTAAGCAAGCCTTCTCAATTACAAAATAATTCATTTCATAAGAGACCAATGTTCCACTGATGTAATAAATGGCTCTTTCTTTATTATTTTGATATTCTTGGGCCAATAGAGCACCCAAAGATGTTTCTGTAGCTGAGATGTATAAGATCAATGACTTCCCCTGAATAGGAGGCATTAATATAGGTGGATTAGATAGATATTGTTTGATTTGTTGAAAGCCTTGTTCACATTCTTTGTTCCATTCATAATTCACACCTTTATGTATAGTTTTAGTAAATGGTTGTGACTTGTCAGCTAGCTACAAGATGAAACATCAGATAGATTGAAGCTAACCTTGAAGACCTCTAATTTGTTTGATATTGCGAGGTGGAGGGATTTCCATGATAGCTTGCACCTTTGCAAGATCTACCTCGATTCCTTTCACGGAGATGATATAACCAAGTAATTTTCCTAAAGTAACCCCAAATGCACATTTCTTAGGGTTAAGATGTAGTCTAAATTTTTTCATATGATCTAGTATAGGGCCTAGATCAGTGAGATGTGTCTTCCTATCCATACTTTTAGCAAGCATGTCATCCACATAGTCCTCCATTGTCTTATGCATCATGTCATGAAATATGGTAGTGATAGCTCTCTAATAGGTGGCTCCAACATTCTTAAGACCAAAAGGCATAACATTCTAGCAGAATGTACCCCATGCACAAGTAAAAGCAGTCTTCTCTTGGTCCTCTAGTGCAATTTTGATTTGATTGTAGCCAGAGAAGCTGTCCATTAGAGAGTACATCTCATACCCTGCTATCATATCCATAATCATGTCAATGTTGGGAAGTGGAAAATCATCTTTTGGACATGCCTTATTCAAGTCCCTAAAGTCTATGAAGAATCTAATAGATTTGTCATGTTTAGTCACTAGGACTATGTTAGAGATCCACTCTGCATAATCAATTGCTCAGATGAACCCAACTTTTAGAAGTTTTTCCAATTCTGCCTTGACTAGTAGAGCCACATGTGGATGCATCTTTCTAAGTTTTTGTTTGACTGGTTTCACACCTGGAACTATTGACAAGTGATGCATGATGAGATCAAGATCCACACCTGGCATGTCAGAATATGTCCATGCAAAGTTTATATTTTTCTCCTTGAAGAAGTCTGTGAATTCTTTAAGTTCTTCTCTAGATAATGATTTGGCCAAATGAATAATGTGTGGATGTTCTTCTGTTCCCAGATTTACTGGCTGAGTTGGTTCAATTAACATCGATGAGCGTTCCTAGAAATGACTCAAAAGTGCATCAAGTATCTCATCCTAAGGTGACTCAAAGAGGTTTTCATCTTAAGATACGTCTTTTCTTTTTAATTTTTTTGGCTCTAACACTGCCACAATGTGGTTTTCACCATCAGAGTGCCTATTTTTTCTTCTTTTAATTTTATGACTAAGATACTTGATATTAGCCTCAGTCATGTTGACACTTTCTTCACTAGTGGAGGACATTACAGGTTCAATAGCATGAAGGTAGCAGGCTAGAGCATATTCATTCTGAAATGTAAGGACTTAATTGGATGAGGAAGGGGAATTCTAGTCTATTAGCTTGGGATGTTGGAGTGAGAGAGAAGTGGCAGGTTCAAGTGCATTCATGACATAGTCATCGAAAGCATTGACTAGTAAGCTGAGAGCTAAATCGATCTCTTCCAAAGGTGTGTTCAAATCCTTTTGACCCCTAATGACTGAAGTAGAAGACACGTTAACATTTATGGACTTGAACTCATTAGACCTTTTACTAGACCCCTTAGTTACATCGAGAATATTTTCATAAGATCCTTTTGACAAACTGTCAAACTCATATTCATGAGAATCTATGTCTAAACTTTGACTTGGGTGTTTTCACCATGAAGGTTTGGGAGTTCTTGCAACACCAGCCTATTCTTGTGCCAACTTCTCTTGAAAATTTGGTGGTATGTATCATTCACCTTGGAAACTAGGATCTTGTAACACTTTCCATTATTCATAGGTTAGTGCATCAAATGGAGTGGTTTTATCAGAATTGCTGTCAATCTTGAGTGTACTGGCATGCGGTACAAAATTATCTAGCTCAGCAAAGAATGCTGCCAGGTCTGGAGGAATGGGATAAGGAAAGTAATCCTTATCGGAGCTATCTTCTATGATGTCAACTGCAACTGTGCCTTCAGGTTCTGGTGAAAGATCTAATTTTGGCACAAATTTGTTAATCCCTAGATGGAACGGGATCTTCTTGAAGCCTAAACTAGTTGTATCTTTTGTCTTTTGACCCGTAGCTTTAATAGGTTCAACTAACCCATTACCATTCACCCCTATTGGGCCATTCCCTTTATACCCAAAGTGTTTCATAATCTTAAGACCTTCACTATTGGGATGTAGTTCATGAGCTGGGGTAGCCTGTTCAGATATTTTCTTTCCTTTGCAAATCTAAGCTTTGATATCTCTTTCCTCATCTTCATCTTCTAATGGTGTAGAATCCCATACAAAGGCACCATCATAAACTATCTCAGAAGGAGTAGAAGATATGTTGTTCTTAGAAGGTCTCCCATAAGAACGAGGAGACGGAGGTAGAGCTGCTAACGATAGCATAGGTTCTATTTGATACCCCCCATGACCATGTCTATGATTTTCAAGGTCTATTCCATGTCTCTAAGCTTGGCATCATAGAATTCTATGTATTCTCTATTAGTCAGAACAAGACTATCAACTGACTGAGTGAGCGCATTACAAGAATAGCCCATGCTAGCAGGAATTGCCACCTCTGTGCCTTGGAAAGAAAACTTAATACACTGATGGTATGTAGAGGGAACTGCTTGCATCTCATGGATCCATGATCTTCCCAACAAGATATTATATGCAAGAGGAAGGTCTATCACCTAACATGTGACATCTCTTTCAACTGGTCCAACCCGAATGGCTAGCACGACTAAACCTTTAGATTTTCTCTCTTCTTCATCATAGGCCTTGATAGTAATTATTTTGTAGGAATCTATGCGATCTTCATCATAACCTAGTTGAACAAGAAAGTGAGAAGAGAAAATATTGAGGCCAACACCATTATCAATGAGGATGCGACAAACTAGTTGTTTGCTAATCATGACTTCTATATGCAGAGGAGCATTATGCGGGTGACTAATTGAGTGATCATCTTCTTCTGAGAAGGACAATAGTGCGGTGAAGTCAAGTGACCCACCATGGATTGAAACTGATCTAGATTGATGTCTTTGGAGACATTAGCCTTTGTGAGGGCTTTATCTAGAATCTTCCTGTGAGCAGGGGAGATCTTCAACAACTCAAAGATGGTTATTTGAGTGTTGGTTCTTTGCAGCTGGCCTAGAATGCTATAACCAGTAGTAGAAGGTGTGGGGACCACTTTCATGGTCTTGTTGGTGGAGCCAACAACAAATTTATCCATAGTTTGTTTTGGTGCAGATGTAGTAATAGGAGGGTCAGGACCCTTGATAGTGATCTTAGCATGGGATCTAGCAACAAGGTTAATGCAATCCTGAGATGTTTCAGATTTAGGTAATCGAGACCTGGGGCCTCTTAAGAAAAACAAGGTCTTAGGCTTAGAAGCATCCCTACTTCCCCTGGTAGTAATCATATTACAATATTCCACTTCCACAGGTTCAACCATGTTGATGACATTATCATAAGTGGCATGTGCATAGTTAACCTTGGCATTATTGTTCTTAGTGCTGGAAGACTCACCTTTCTCATGATGAGGAAAGGGATCTTTAAATTCCTGGTGATCTGAACTCTTGTTATGATTTTCCACAACGATAACTTGGTTATCAATCAAATCTTGGACTTTATGACACAATTAAAGACAAGTAGCAGTCTTATGACCCTTTTTTGGTGGTAGTCATAGTATGCATTTCCATTCCACCAATGGGGTTGTGGTTGCAGATCGTATAGAAATTTTTCCAAAGGAGTGAGAATCTAATTTTTCACCAAAGTTTTGAAAACCACATCAAGCGGCTCTCCCAAAGAAGTAAATTCACGCTTGGGTCATGGGGCCCAAGGTTTGTTGCCAGAGAATCTAGAATGCTGTTGAGTGTTTGTTGTAGCCTTTTCAACAGCTTCAGTCATTTGTATACCAGAGTTGAGATTGAAGACCAGTTTTGAAGGAGCTAGAGTCACATTATTAACCACCCCATCATTCACAATGTTCCTATTTTTGTTGGTAAACTTCCCTTTATCTTTGTTGGAAGAGGAGGAACCTTGTTTGTTGTCTTTATACAAAGTCAATTCACCTTTTTTAACCATAAATTCCTCTATCCTCATAGCTTGCTTTATCATGCTGTCAAAATTAAGGGGACCTTGAAGTTGTACTTGATACCCAAAATCAGGGGTGAGATTATCCAAGAAGATATCGAGTTTCTCAGATTAGGGTCTTTTGCGAGGATACTTACTGCAAAGTTGTCTCCATCTTTGGAGAAATGTCAAGAATGACTCCCCTTGCCTTTGCTTGAGATTTCAAAGGTCCCTTATGTTAACAAGATGCTATATATTGTGAGAATAGTGCTGTATAAAGAGATTAGAAATCTCATCAAAAGTCTTGATGCCAGTGGGTAGTCGAGAAAACCACTCCATGGCAGGTCCACCCAAACTTCAGGGAAAGAGATGCATCAAATAGGTTTGATCATGCATGAAATCCATAGATAGGGCCCCAAATTCTCTCAAATGATCCTGAGGATTAGAGGTACCCAGATAATTATCATATTTAGGGAGTTCTACACCTTTGGGAAAAGGTGGCATAAGAAGACTCCTATCAAAAGGAAAAGGACAGATGCTTTCCATTGTGAATTGTTGTGTGGGTTTGTTCTTATGCTTCATAAGTTGGCTGATTTGATTTTTCATATCTTGAATTACTTTATGCAATTTGGTAGTCTCTCTCTCTTCTTCTTTAGCCATAAGTGTTTCCACTTGGAAGTTTGAGGGTATCTTAACTCCTTGTTTTTCCAAATCTAGAAAATATTTCTCTTTATCTTCCGCAAGGAGTATTTCCATCATTTTGATGAGAACTTTATTAGATTTTGCAACATCTATGTCATTTTGAGTTATTGGATCATCGTCATTACTAAGAATCTCATAAATGCTTTGAGTCTGATCTTGACCCTGGTGATGCTACTCTTCTTGTTGACCTTGCTCATTTTGGGATTGGTCATTGACTCCGCTATATTGACCTTGTAAGTAATCAAAAGGAGTTTCCATGTTGTTAACATGAGATTGTGCCATGTGAACCTCTTCAGTATGAGTGTGAGCATCGAGTTGAGAACTCGTAGTCAATGTATCTCTTAACATATTAAAGGGGTTGACAGGATCAAAAGGATTGATATGTTTAAAAAGATCACTAAGGCAATGAGGATCATCAATAGGGTCAACCCCAATAAGTGACTTTCTGAAGCCTTGTTGATCTAAAAGAAATGGATTATGCTAATCTTGAAACAAAGGATTAGAACACAGCTAGAAGACTGGTTTCTGATTCAGAATCAGATCTATATTGAATGGGGAAGAGGAACATGAGGATCCCTCTTGACTATCAAGTTGAACAATGGGTTTAGAATGACCTTTTCCTTGATTACGAGGTTTACTTCTACCTATTTTAGAATTGCAAATAGGAAAAATATTGCCACTTCTAGTCGTAATAGACATAGACGAAGATGAAATGAGAAGAAATTTAGGATCCAACTCAGAACTCTGTCTCTAGAAATAACAAAAAGGAGGTAACAAGCTAGGACAGCAAAGATGTGAGATCCACCTAACACAAATCATCAAGAGTATGGCTAGAATAGCCAAGATGTGACTATCATGTTGCAAGGTACAAAAACACAGAAAAGATTAGACAAAGACAAAGAGACAAGACAAGTTTGAGTAAGAATCAGTTAGTTCACAACTCAAGACAACCAGTTTCAGACTGCAAACAATAGGGAAACATGTAATCAGATCCAAGACAAAAGTCAGATCAAGAAAAAAATTCACCAGTCAACGGGAAAAAGCTCATTTTTTTAGGACACCGGGCTACAGTTTCACATGAGAAAGTGTTGTGTCATGTGAGGAAGTGCTCAAATTTCCATGAGGAAGTGCCTAGTTTCTAAAATCTCATGCGAGAAAACTCCAGATTTTGATAAACAGACTCAGTTTTTGAGACAAAAATAGATTTTGAGACACAGTCAGGACTGTTCTTTGATAGAATTTCCACATTTAGGGTAGTTTTATGATGATACAGATCATCAATCTCAGTTTCAAGGTGACAAGCACTCATTTACAAGCATGAAGTTTCAATCAAGCAATAGTGACACAAGAAATAGTCGTAAACAGTTCTACCAAGGACAAAGCAACTTGGCGGAATCATGGGAGTCTTTGTTTGATCATGATTGGATAGTTTAGGACTCAAAACAAACACTTAGTTATCCCTACAAAACAAATGGTGGAGAAGACAAAATTCATGCCTTATTGTCTTATGCGTATGCGTGCACCTCACACAGGAGTGTCACCCTCGAGAGAGAGCCTGTGTTTTTGGTGTTTCCAAGGACTAAGTATATATATTTGAAGGTTACCCTTAAAGTAGGGACCAACATCATATACCAATTCAAGCATCTAGGTGCATACCTATGTCAAGAATCTAGGGGAGAGATTATTCCCTCTCCCTACGCACAGATTATATCTTCTTTCGGAGGTGATCTAGGTAGGCATCTAACTAAGAGAGTTTTAAGTGGGCTTCCATTCACAATAACTTTTGTTGCCTCTGATACAGAGTTGGGGCCTTGCAACCACACCAACACTTGAAAGTCATACACCCTTGCAAGCAAGGCTGGGAGCGGCGCCACTCAGTACAACAAACAAGGCTTTCTCAAGATGATATTGAAAATCATGAGAAATAATTTACCATGGCTTTAGAGTCTTTGGACTCAATAAAGCAGACTTTATTATAGTGAGGTGGAATCACCGGCGATAGGTGTGTACTCACTTGGGTCGTTCCCAGAGGTTCAACTTTCGGCAGGTCCTCTAAAGGTGACACAACTTGGCTTGGATTCAAGGGTCTGATTTTATGATTCTCTCAAAGAGAGAAGAGCATACTTCTCTACCTCTTCACCTTACCCAAACACTCACGACATGTTCATCACCAAGATAGCTTCACTCGACCAAATCCATAAGCCTTTGGGTTTCTGATTCTCTCAAAGAGAGAAGAGCATAATCCCCTAACAAGTAGATGTGCTAAAGATTCACTATCTTGCTTTGCTTCCCCAGGTATCTATCATTCTAGAAACATCTGGGTCTTTGTTTCATCCATGGGCATCACTTCCATGTAATAAATAGCCTATTCCCCTACTTTGCTATCAGGACCCTTAAGAAATTTTTACAAAGCCCTATTTAAACTATGTGAATGAAAAATAGTAAACAAGCACAACATTTTTAATATGCCTTTGACAATCGTGCTGCAAGAAAATAGTTAGCACATTTTTTTATGATCTTTGACAAGAGACCTGCAGAACACTGTTATGCTGTAGTAGAAATTAGAAACATGAAATCAACAATAGAAAGTAAATGTCAGAAAATGATAACAGTAAATTGCAGATTCTGGAAATTAAATGACTGTTTGTAAAACTTCACGCGAGAAAGTATTTCGCTGCGCACGAGAAAGTGCAGGGACCTGCGTGAGATTTCTATTTCCTCATGTGAGAGAGTGCTACTAGGAAAAAAAATTCATGCGGTTCAATCTGAAATGTCACATGAGATTCCATACCAGTAATGTACAGACATACGACAGAGTTCAAATTACTGTCAGAAAATTTCAAGAATGAGGCCAGAAATCATTTTTTTCTCCCCACGGTGGGTGCCAAAATGTTATGTGCTTGAATGTGACCTCTAAATTAGGAACAAACCCAACATATTCATTACTCAATCATCCAATTTTCAAAGATGAACATGAATTATCCATTTCAAAACTTGATTAAAGCGACCTGCTACCTCCTATTTAGTTGGGGATGTCAAATTTACTCTTAGAACAAGAGCCAACAACCTTGTCCATTGCTAAAACAAAGGATTTTTAAAGCATGATAAAACTTGAAATTGAAACTATCTAATATGAGATACAATTGCCATCTAAGAATTGAAATACATATCTAATCTAGAAAGCTTGAAAAATGATAGAAATGAGCTATTAGATATGTAAACAAACTATATTAGAAAGCAACATGATATTAATCCAAATGAAACTAAAGCTAATTATGCAAAAAAGTTTGAAAAGATGATAAAAACAAGATAAAATTTAACTATAGTTTTGATGCTCTCCAATTCATCCTCTCAAATGAAGAAAATGAGGCCCATAATATAGAACAACCTGAGAAGGGGATGAAGAGTTTCTTGAAAAGAAACAGTTGACTCTTCATTTCCATGGGGGAAGGTGAGACAATTTTTGAAGGAATTATTCAATTAAAAGAATGAATTATTACCACATGAGTGGCTTTTCACATGGAATTATGGAATTCCTTTTTGAGGATAATTCATCCTAATAATTAAATAACTATTCAATTCCTTTTTGATGTGTATTAGCTAAAGGGGGTGGAATCAATTTAACTTGAAAGCACTTAGGACTTTAGAATTAAATTAATTAATCATAGGGATTTTTAGCTAATAAACCTTGATAATTTCAGAATTAAATATAATGTGAGATTTATGCAAATTCAATTTTTTTGCATTTGAGACCTAGTTAATTAACGTCAATTAAGAAGAGAATTTTCCTAGTACAATAGGACTTCGATGACGAGAAAATGCACCAAAATTGATTAGAATTGTAAGGTGCCAATTTTGGGGTGTTACAGTTTTCACCAGCGGATACACACTTTGTTTTTACTATTTTGTGATTAGATAGCGCCCTAGAGGGATTTTCGCTAGGGGATCAATTTTTCTCTTTTTTATTTTTGTTTTCTTCTTTATTTTTGTGGCCGAAGTTCTCCTCTTCCCCAAAGTATGCCTTTGGGTCTAGTTTGTAGACATATGCTGAGTCTTTCCCCCAGTCATTGCTTTGTTCAATTGCTCCCATAAAGCTTAGGAGCGCATCCTCACTTTGGAACTTGTCAACATGTACGACACTTAGTTGGTCCTAGTCTATGAGTTCAGGATGGTGGAGGGGAAGGTCAATGAAGAGAATGGAAAGCTGGCATAGGAAAAAATTTCCCAGGAAGGTTTCATCGTCAAAGACATCGTCATAGGCTTTGACAACTTTATCTTTCGGGACATCTTTGATGTCATCAATTTTTCCTAGGGAAGGATAAGAGGCATAAATGTTCTCATTGGTGCCCCCATTTGTGTTAGAATCCATGCCAAGGCCTAGATTCCTGTCTCATTAGGTAGGTACAATAGGATCTTTCATTCCTTTCTCTTCAGAACCGAGGCCACCTCCTTGGTAGTTCCATTTTTCTGTCACCAGCTTATGAGTTGTAGAGTACTTACCTTTGAAGTAATTGAGGTGACTTGTGTCCTTAGGTGGTGGATCCTTGTAGAGCCATTGGTTGATGTTTGGTGTCATTTACTGGCCACTCAAAGTACCATTTGAGATAAAAGTGGTAGGACCAAATTGTAGCCACTTGGTTGTTTTTGGTTCTGTCTTGCTTGGATTAGGTTGTCGACCTTGAGTGTGTGGATCAACTAGCAGTGCTCCAACCACAAAGGCATCAGATGAAATATATTCACCACAACCTTTGTTATTGATCTTGACCATGGAAAGGGTGGAGGAGAGGATGGTTTCTGGGTCTAAATGGGTTCGAGATGAATTGGCGACAGAGGTGCCGATGTCAATCCCAGGACAGTGATAAGAATGTGGGAAGGAGGTTTCCAATACATTGCAGTATCCGAAGGGCTTGGGATCTACGTGGATGGTGATCTCAGCTTTGTTATATGGGAATTTGATGCACTAATGGTAGGTGGAGGGGACGAATTGCATAGAATGAATCCATGGATGTCAAAGAAGGATGTTGAAGGGAAGGCCAAGATCAACACCATGACACACTGTATCTTGGATAGCAGGCCCCACGTTAATGGGAAATGAAATGGTACCTTTAGAAGTACATTATAGGTTGTCATATGCTTTGATTGTGATGACATCATTTATTATATTAGCTTTAGTGCAACCCAACTATTTTATGAATTTTAGATTACACAAATTTAGGGCCGATCCATTATCTATCATGACTCGTTTGATGGCAAAATCTTTAACCATGACAGCGATACAGAGTGAAAGATTATGATTAGTTTCTTTTGAGGGTATGTTTGTGGGCCTAAAGGATACCCCACACGATGTAGACAAGTGGCTGACAAGGTTTTGGGATGCAGTGAGGTTGATGTCGCTAGGAACAAAGGATTCTTGTAGGGCTTTATTGAGGATCTCTTGATAGGTAGGTGAGGTACGGAGAAGATCTAGGATGGAAATTTGGGCAGGAGTATTCCCTAGGTGTTCCAAATGTTGTACTGGGTACTAGTAGATGGAATGGTACTTGCACTTGCAACTATTATTCTACCTCAAAGAGTGGTGACTACGCATTGGTTATCGACACCCTTGACATGGATGACATTGATTGAGGACTGGACTTGGGATATGCAACTGATGAGATTATCGTAGTTGATATATTCATTTGTATAATATTTTTTGTTGGTATTTTCTCCTTTCTTACCCTTTCCCTGGTCAGAGGATTGGGTGGGCCTTTACTTGAGGTGTGTTAAGGGAATGCATCTTGATATATTTTTAGGCCCGCGTTTGGCAATGGTCGGGCATGAGAGTCTACTTTGATTTCATTGCGGTCAATAAGATCCTAGATGTAATGTTTGTGCTTCATGCATTTTATGGTAGTGTGCCCCATAACATGATAGTAATGACAATACTCATTGTCTTTATACTAGACAGGATTAGGCGTTGAGTCATCAAATGGCAACATTTTTGGATACACTACTTGGTTAGCTTGGACCATTTTACGAAAGATGACATCTATGGAATTGTACATGCATGAAGACTATGAAGACCTTAAATAAATCTAAGGAGGAATAGAGGAAGGGTATGTACAATCCAAGTCAAGGGATCAATTGGAAATTCCTAGAACCTATAATGGTTCTCAATTGATGTAATGAATTCATTAAATTTGGGAAGTTCTTAAAGGACTTAATTATATCCTTGAAAGGATCAA
>MU226249.1:6949470-6961010 GCA_018584345.1 Thuja plicata
TAAAGGGAAAGGTAATGAGATAAACTACACCTATTCCAAACATGATAATGTGATCAATATGCTCAACATTAAAATTGAATCCATCAATGTGATCACAATTAAAGGTGCTTCATCCTCCACAAATGTTGTAACTCAGAGCCAAGCACATGTTACGATCAAGGGATCTCCAAAACTGGCATCCACATCCAAGGTTCCTATTATTACTATTCATAAACCAGCAGCAAAACACATGGTCACTATCCCTGGAGAAAAATATGACTTGGTAGACCAATTGCAAAGAACCACTGCCAAAATTTCCATCTTTGAATTGCTCAAAATATCCACTGTGCATAGGGAAATCCTAGAGCAATCCCTACATCCTGCTAATGTTCCAAAGGATATCGATATAGACAAGTTCCAAGTGATGGTCAATCACATCTTAGTGCCACACTACCTCTCCTTTTCTGAGGAGGATGACAAGTCATTGACCCATCCACACAATCAACCCCTCCATAGCAAAGTTCTTATTCATAAATCCCATGTTAGACGCATATTGGTAGATGGAGGTGCGGGATTGAATATCTGTACACTGGATTTAGTGAGGAGGCTAGGCCTCTTAGAGAAAACAATTGACTCTAGAAATAAGATAACCATCAAAGCTTATGATGAGGAAAAAAGATCCTCCAGAGGTATTATTTTTCTACCCATCAGAGTTGGGCCGATTGAAAGGGATGTCATATGTCAAGTTCTAGATCTACCACTATCCTACGACATTCTACTAGGGAGACCATGGATTCATGAGATGCAAGCTGTACCATTCACTTATCACCAATGCATCAAGTTCCCACATAATGGGATAGAAGTGATAATTCCTACGGATGCCAAATACACTTGCAACAATATCAAAGTAGGTAGCATGATCCCACACAACAACGAGGCTATGGACATAGTTGCTCCTGAGACTACCAAGGACATGGTTATGAAGGGTTTTAGAAAAACATTGAAACTTCAATAAATAGGTATGGGAGAGTACAAGTTGGACATGACTCCCTCAATAACAGAGCTTCCAGTATCACCAAGATCCTATGAAAAACTGTCACCAACATTCACACCTTTGGCACTCAAAGAGACAGAAGTGCACAAGGAAACTGGCATGATAAAGGAATCCACATCTTCTTCAGATAACATAGAAGAACAGGCAGTCTTGAACTGGCTTTACAAATGAGAACGAGTGGAATCTGAGGTCAAACATGTGAAGATATCCCCAGAACAGTATGGAAAGGGATATGATTTCCTCAAACAAATGGGTTACAAAGGAAAAGGAACTCTAAATGACACAGGATGAGGGATCATTGAACCCATACCCATGGAGCTCCGCCTCAACAGAGATAAAATAGGACTGGGCTTTAATACTCAATCCAACAAACCTACTTCAAAGCAGAGTCCACCTTCTGAAATAGGGAGTGATAAAATAGATGAGATAGTATCAGAACCATGGCCTTATGAGAGATTACTACATATTGGTACAGAGAATCCTAAATATCAAGGAGAATGCTACGTACCTAGTTTTGAGGTACCATAGGATCTTCACACTCCTTTGCTACAACAACCGCCCATTCAAGAGCTAGGAGACACCATAGCGACAATCACTCAAGAGGAACCCCGGCCACAAAATTTACATCCTAACTAGGGGAAATTTGTAATGTCCCCATTTTGGAGGTAATTTGATTTAATTAATTTAATTAATTAAGTTGTCCAAATTAATGAATATTTTATGAGGATGACTAATTAATTATTTTAATTAAATAAATAAGTGGTATTAAGTTAATTATTTATAAAGTTATCAAATAAATAAATATTAAAAGGTAACTTTATATTTAATTAATTTAATAAAGTGACTTGAATTATAAAATATTTTATAAAGTCACTTAATAAATAAAATATTTTATAAAGTCACTTAATAAATAAAATATTGTAAAACACAATTGTTTTCATCTTCAACAATCATTGGCAAGGTATCCAACTCTATTTCTAGGCTCTATATTGGATAATGATAAAAGAAAAGGACATTGTGCCTTAGATTTTCTTCTTCATTCATCTCCATCTCATGTTGGAACTCACATAACATTCCTCAAATATGTGGACCACCATGGAATTCAATAAAATAAGGTTGAGGAGTGGCCCAAATTAAAGGGTCTTGATAGATCTATTCCATACTTTCTTCTATAGCTTCAATAGATGCACTAATTGTTTCTTCTAAGAATTATACGCCAAATAGTGAAAAAATATTTGGTGATGATATTTGGAATTGGTCCCACCTAGTGGACTAGAAAATACTATTTATCCCTGTAAAGTATGAGATTTGGCACAAGAAGGATTCCCTAAATAAGATTTATGCAATATAGTAAAGTGAGATCCTAAAGCCAAATTTATGTTTTCTTACACTTAATATTTATGATAAAATAGATTGAGGAACATATAAGAAATAAATGAACAAGATACCTACCTCATGACATAGCAGATATGGAAAAATTCATTTTATGAGGTTTATATTGAGTTTCTAGAAAATCTAACAGTTGATACTGAACAGGAATGTAGAGACGAACAAAACCCAGAAATTGTTTTTTGTTCTGATGTTGTCTTATGAAAAATGTTGACCTTGACCCATGAATGTCAACCCTAACCCAATAATGTCAACCCTGACCTGCACAGATCCAAAAGTGACTTTGTTCATGCCATCTGAAAGAAACCAAAAAGGGTATCTAGATCTGGTCTCTCTGATCTACTATTCTACACCTGCTACTCCCAAAAACAGCACCTGCAAATAACTGAAAAGAGGGATTTTGGGGTGGCTATATAGGGTTTTTCCTTAGTCAAACCCCCATTTTGGTGATCTCCACCTCCATGAATAGCTGAATATAGAATGCAATGTGTGTGTGTATTGATCTCTTGAAGAGAGCTTGTAAACATGCAATATTAAGATCTAATCTTCTAGATTAACAATCCTAACATAACATGGAAATGAGAAAGCAATGCATAGATTTGAATATGACAAAGAAAGCATACCAAGAACCCAAGGCTAAAGTATTCCTATTAACTCACAATCCATAATTTCTACCCCATGATAACATCCTTTGAATGCTAGAATGTTAAAAATAGTAGATCTAAAGAGAGAGCCTTCTTGCTTCAATGAAGATCCACCATAGATTGTCCTCCAAAATGCTTGATAGAAGATGATGATATGTCCTCCTAGCTTGTCCTTCTATATCATCCTCTTGCTTGTTTGCATCATTTCATCATGTCATCTCCCGATTTTGTCTCATGATCAAATGAAGGCAAAATAGAGTGTTTATATAGAGATTTCAACATAGGCCTCCTAGGGGAATGTGAGGGATCCAAATTCAAACCTCAAATCATGATCCAATCACATTTTCCAACTAAGGAGAAAATATATTAATTCAAATATCGGAGAAAACACTTTCGCCTCTGAACTCGGGGACCTATTTTAAGTTTCAGACCCCAATAAGTTCCAGATTTGAAAGTAGGGACCACCACCTAGAAAAGGTCTATGTCAACCTCGACCTTGACCTAGGTCAGGGTTGACCTCAACCCTGACCTGAGATTTTAGGCAGGTCTCCAGGAAGTTGCAGAAAGGTTTCCAGATTAGCCGGGGACCTATAAAGGTAAGGGAGTGTGCCAGAGTGTTTAAGAAGGCCTAGAGGCCCAGAGAGAGAGTAGGATGAGGCCTAGGAGGACCAATACATAGATCCTACCTAGAGAGAAGAGCCATGGAGAGAGAAATCTAGGAGAATCCATAAGATCCTAACCCTAACTTCATTTATACCTGTATAATCAAGCACAGATGCAAATCTAATATGCCAACCATACTAAATGAGGGTGCTAATCCTATCAAAATGGAAGTGCTTCCATTTTAAGATGATACATTTGGCCCCCACTTTAGCTTAGATATGATACTACGTGAATATTCAACCTAAAGTAAGAAAACATCGTAAAGTATAAAAAGGATATAGCTAAGTCCTCAATGTGAAGATCCTGCAAGAAACCATTAGTATCCACACCCTACAGCACACGAGGTTAATAAAAACCTAGAAAACACCTAAGTCTTACTATGATGATCTTGAGAAGTATATAGAGCCCCTTATTCCCCCCTGATTTGGCCTACTAATTTATGGAAGATGAAACAGGGTGATAAGGTAGTTACTATATATTGAATATGCAATTTGTTGAAAAAGTCCTTTCCTAAACTAGTTAGAAGGGTCCTAAACCTTCCTAAACTGATTTAAGAGGTTAGGTATCTAAATCATGACTCCAACGCCTCTGACAACACTGAAAATGGAGCTACCAAACTTAAGTTATGATGGAAAGAATAGATGCCTGTCTAAATGCATTTAAAGGGAAAATTCGAGTTTAACCTAAATATTCTCAAATGAAACCCTAGAAAAAACCTAATTTACTGACTATATATAAGAGAAAGAGACATTTCCCACCTCATTCTTACCATTTGTAGAGTTTGGCGAAGGAGATAGGATGCCAAAGAGAGAAGAATTATGAGCGAGCTACATGGAGGTCTTGAGGGAGTGCCTAGCCAGTCGACAACCTTTGCCTGAGGTATGTTCCTATTTCTAGTACTTGTGATTGAAATTTTGATGTTTTTATAGGGAAGGTCGACCCTGACCCAATAAGGTTGACCCTGACCCAGTTAGGTCGACCCTAACCCATAAAGGTTGACCCTGACTAGGGAGGTTCTGTCCTTTTTGGGGCCAGGTCAACCTTGACTCATAAATGTTGACCCTGACCCATAAAGGTTGACCCTGACCCAAAAAGGTTGACCTTGACCCAAAAAGGTCAACCTTGACTAGGTCAGGTGGGTTTAGCCGATGTTTGATGTAGAAGTACTGATGTCATTCATATTTGTGCTTGCAGGATCCCATCTGTCTGCGAGAGCATCCCTTTGGAGGGTTACTCTTATCTATCAGGAGTGTTTCCGAGCTACAGTAGGATGAGATATAGTTATTGAGAGATGTAGGATTATACTGGATAGCAGTCCTACCATAGCTGAGGTTCCATCGGCCTATGATATCAACTCTAGTAGAGAGATGGGACAAGGATACATGTTCTTTCCATCTTCCATTAGGAGAGATCACAGTCACACTAGAGGATGTGTATAGGATCTTGCGGCTTCCAGTCTGAGGTGAGCCTGTCAGACTGAGAGGACCATGGGATTCCTCTGAGGTTTTTGCAGATATGGAGTACTGTTTGGGATGGGTGGCACAGCTGAGGACCCAATCAGATATGATATCATTGGCATCCATACTAGCAGGTCTGACGCCCTAGGTATAAAGGGTGATGTTATGTATACTTGCTTTGGTTGTAGTGCCCAACACAAAGGGTGTACAATTTTTAGCACCATTCACCCATCTTGTACATAGGATGGAGAGTGACAAGGTTACTATTGCATGGGGTCATAGTATGCTAGCCCATCTTTATCATGATCTGAGTCAGTTGGTGAGGTACCAGCGGGAGAGTCTTATGGTGTGCACCTTGCTACAGGTTTGGATGTTTGAACATTATACATATACACAACCATAGGGTACTCCTATGATGGTAGATGCGAGCACACCTAGAGCCTTTGCATATCCAATGGAAGATGTCTGGCAGCACAGAGATATCCTCTTTTGGAGGGTATGCTTTGACCGTATCCCAGCTAGAGATGTGATATGGAGACCTTACTGTGAGATGATAAAATGGCTGGATACTCAACATCAGTTGAGACACTCACAGCAACGTAAGCTATTGGAGGGTCCAACTAATCATGTCATGATGTCATATTATTATGATAGAGTGATGAGATAGTTTAGTTTGGTACAAGGGATTCCTCGTATAGTACCGCGTTACGTATATCCTACGAGATAATATCAGAGACCCAGTGCCATACATCGTCCGACAGTAGCTAATATTGTGGATAGTGAGACAGATGAGACCGAGGATATAGAGGTAGCACCTAAGATATCCTATGCCAGTGTTACTAGAGAGTATATCAGATGCTGGAGTTTACAGGGGACCCATCCTATCTTTCCTGATGACTACCCCACAGGTGATCTAGGTCCTTCAGAGAGGAACCACTGAGGAGACGACATACCAGTAGGAGAGGAGGAGGAGGAGGCGGATCAGAGAGATGAGGAGGAGCCTCCCCTTGGGGGAGATCCTATGGAGGAGGAGAGAGCAGAGGAAGAAGCAGTAGAGATGCCCCTAGGTCATGGTATAGACACCGATGACCATCCAGTCTATGCTACACCCCTGAGATCACAGCAACCTCCTTGAGCACATACAGAGACACCACCACCGAGACCTAGATAGAGGGAGAGATGGGAGAGTAGTCACTCCATGCCCCCACCATCTAGACCTTTAGTGATGTCCAGGTCAAAGATCTAGGTATGATATAGCTTTAGAATATTTTTGAATAATGATTTTATCTTAGAAGAAGAAATTGAGTAAGCTTTATATTTTGAATTTTTGTAGGAAGTGTAGCAGAGTGGAGGAACTTTATATCTGAGGTTCTGAAGGATACATGTATATCCTACCACTTGATAGCTAGTGAGAGAGAGTCCCATTAAGGACAAAGAGATCCTGGAAGACATGCAGATATTTTCCTGAGTGTGCGCTGAGAGTTGAGATTATGCAAGGAAAGAGAAGAGAGATTGATGGCTAACTTAGAGAGAGCTTGGGAGCAGATCTAGGAGATGAGAATATCAAGGAGTCGCACACAGACTTCCATTTGGAGATCCTCAGCCTCATATCATAGATCTGAGAAATATGGGAGCCACCGACCTTCAGAGCATAGAGATCGAGATTGATAGAAATGGCCCTTTGTGCTACATATGTATTGGAGAGGCACCGACCTTTAGAGCATAGATATAGAGATTGATATATATGGCCCTTTGTGCCACATATGTATTGGACTCAAAAAAGTTTATTTATGAAGAAAACTTTGTTTTTGTGACAATTAGTTCTATGGTTAATTACTTTTTTACTTTCATTAATGCATAAAACTTAATAAAAGAAAGAGGAAAGGAAAATATTTATGAATGTATTCTAAATTACATAACTTATAAAATAATTATTCTATAAGGAACACATACATACATAAAGAAAGGATGATTTAAGGGTAATAATGTTTTATATGCATGATATTAATAGGTTCCCTAAGAGGAACTCCATTCATATCAGCGATTTTATAAGCACCTGAAGTAAAATCCTCCATTACTACAAAGGGTCCAAGCCAATTTGGACTAAATTTTCCTTTTTCACCAGGTAAAGCATTTACATTGCTTTGATTCTTATATAAGAAAAAATCACCTACCTTGAATTATCATTCAATTACTTTATGATTATACTATTTTTGGAGTGATTTATGATAAGCTTTAATGTGTTCCAAAGCATTTATTCGTTGTTCGTCTAACATTTCTAATTCTTGTAATCGTTGTTCCCCGAAAGTATCTTTGTCAATAATCCCATGAAATGAAATGCGTAAAGATGGTATTTCTAATTCCAAAGGCATGATAGCATCAGTCCCATAAATGAGATTATAAGGTGAAGTGCCAGTGGTGGTACGAACACTAGTCCTATAATCCCACAAGGCATAAGTAAGTTGTGTATGCCAATCTTTCGCATGTTTCTTGACTGTTTTCTTTAATATTTGTTCAATAACCTTGTTTGATGCTTCAGCTTGACCATTAGATTTAGGGTAGTAAGGAGTAGAAAATCTATGTTGTATATGATATTTCTCCATGAATTTTGTGACTTCTTTATTCTTGAAAGATGTACCATTATCCGAAACTATCGTTGAAGGGATACCAAATCATGCTATAATATTGTTTAGGATGAATTCACAGATAAAATCTGTAGTAGTAGAATGAAGAGGAATAGCCTCTACCCATTTTGTAAAGTAGTCCGTAGCCATGAGAATGTATGTATGTCCTTGAGAGGAAGCTAGTGAGATTTTTCCAATAAGGTCAAAACCCCAAATGCTAAAAGGCCACAGAGCAACTTGATTACAAAGTTTGCGAGTAGGAGCATGAATTAAATTACCATGTTTTTGACACTGAGGATACTTTTGGACAAATATGAAAGAATCTTGTTCCATTGTTTGCCAATAGTATCCCATTCTGAGAAGTTTACTAACTAAAGATTTTCCACCAAAATGTCCTCCACAAGAACCAGAGTGAGCTTCTGCTAAAGCTATAGGTATTTTGGTCTTGTTAAGACATCTTAATAATAAACCATTGTAAGAAAATTTATAAAGTGTTTCCCCTAAAATGATATAGCGGGCTGCAAGTTTTCTAATACGATTACGTGTGTTCCTTGTTGCTGATTCTGGAAAAGTATTATCTTTCATAAAATGAAATATATGTGAATACCATTCATCTAAATGCAAATTACAAAAATCCACGGTAACCTTATCAAAAATTGAAGGTAATTTAAGAGTGTTTATAGTAAATTGAAAGTCTTCCTTGTTGTTCTCGAGGCAAACCAAAGAAGCTGCGCTTGCCATGGCATCCGCATGTCGATTATCTTTCCTAGGTAAAGTTTGAATTGTGTAAGAAGAAAATTGTGAGAGAATATCCAGAGCCAAATCTTGATATTGTGCCATCTTATCATTTTTAGTTTGATAACCTCCTTTGATTTGTTCTACAATTAATTGTGAATCCCCATAAATTTCTAAGTTTTTAATATGAAGGGATAAAGCTGTCCGTAAACTAGCTATAAGAGCTTCATATTATGCAACGTTGTTAGTAGAAGGAAAAGTTAATTTATATGACATAGGGATCAGTTTCTTCATAGGAGGGATCAAGATAATGCCCACCCCAACACCTTTCTTGCATCTAGAGCCATCAAAATATCATTCCCAAATGTCATCTTGTTTAATTGCAAATATATTCTCATCGGGGAATTCTGTTGAGGTAACATGTGTATTAGAATAAGGGCAAGGTACATCAGCTAAATAATCAATTAATGCCTATCCTTTAATTGAATTTTGAAGGATGAAATTAAGATCAAATTCTGTGAGCAACATCACCCATTTAGCTAAATGACCAGAGAGATCAATTTTTGAGAAAAGTTGTTTTAAAGGATCAAATTTAACAATCACATTGACTTCAACATTGAGTAAGTAATGCCGGAGTTTTTGACAAGCATAAACTAAAGCCAAGCATTGTCATTCTAGTTGAGTGTATCATGTTTCATAATCTAACAAATTTTAACTAATATAGTATACTGGTCTTTCCTTTCCATCATTATCATGTTGGGCCAACAATGCACTTACAACATTTGTTGTGGCAGAAGTATATAGATAAAAGGGTTTATTAAATTGAGCAGGTTGTAAGATAGGAGGATTAGCAAGATATTCCTTAAATTTATCAAAAGACTTCTTGCATTCCTGGTTCCAAGAAAAGGTAGTATCTTTCTTGAGTAAAGAAGTAAAAGGAACCATCCTATCGGCTAGGTTAGAAATAAAGCGACGAATAGATTGTATTTTACCCTGTAGATTGCGTAATTGAGAAATATTCTTAGGAGGAGGCATGTTAACAATAACATCAATTTTCTCAGTATCAACTTCTATGCCTCGCTTGGAAATAATAAATCCTAATAATTTTCCAGAATCAACTCCAAAAGCACAGTTCTTAGGATTTAACCTCATGTTATAATTCCTAATTCTTTCAAATATCTATCTTAGAATGAACACATGATCTTTTCTTTGTATAGATTTTGCCAAAATATCATCCACATAATCTTCCAAAATCTTATGAATGTAATCATGAAAAATCAGAGTCATGGCACGTTGATAGGTAGCTCCCGCATTTCTTAATCCAAAAGGCATCATTACCCAACAGAATGTCCCCCAAGGTGTAATAAATGTGGTTTTAAGTTGATCCTCAACAAGAATAAAGATTTGATTATAACCTGAAAATCCATCCATAAAGGATAATAATGCATGACCCGCTGTTGAATCCACAATCATGTCAATATTAGGTAATGGGAAATCATCTTTTAAGGATGCTTTGTTTAAGTCGCAAAAATCAGTACACATTCGTATTTTGTTTCCTCCTTTAGAAACAGCCACAATATTGGAAATCCATTCAGAATAATCAATAGAAGGGATGAATCCTGCACCTAGTAATTTTTCAATTTCAGCTTTTACCAGTAAAGCAATGCTAGGATTCATCTTACGAATCTTTTTCTTCACAGGTTTAGCATTGGGTTTAAGAACAATATTGTGAGTGACAATTTTGGGATCTATACCTGGAATATCCGAATATGTCCAAGCAAAGATATCTTTGTATTCAAGTAAGAGAGAAACCAATTGATCATGTTCATCTTGATTCAAACACCTCCCAATTTTGATTGTTCTTTCGACATCATTCTCATCTAATTGAACCTCAATGGTCTCAGTTATTAATAAATTATTTTGTATGGGAGAATCTGTTGGCAATGGGGAAATGTCCGATTCATCATGTTCTCCAAAATAAGCTTTGTTATTCAGACAATATAATCTTCTCCTTTTATGATGAAATGTAGGTAGATCTTGATAAGCTCCTAAAAAGTCAGCAAGAGCTTCATCCTTAGGAAAAATGTCCAACTTTGGTTTTTGATCCATGTCAAGGAGAAGTGGATTGACCAATTTCAAATGTCAACCACAAATATGATTAAAATTAAGAGGAAAAAATGATGGCTGCCTATAAGGATTAAATCCTAACCCATAAGTATAATCACCACTTTCATTATCCAAGGGTACTTGTATACCTTGTTCATATTTACCACAACCTTTTCCATTGAATCTGACTTTTTAAAGTAAATGATAACCAGAACCATACCTGTCGGCCATATCAGATTGAGTTAAAGGAGTGGCATATGTCACAATGTCATAACAATCTGGTTTTATTGTCTCAATTGTTTCATTATGAGAAGCAGCAACAAAGTTACTTTTTAATGCCTCAGAAAGTAGAGAGGGAATAAAAACTTGTTTTTCAAACTCAGTTTGTTCTTTCATCAATTCCAAATCTGACACTTTATATTCTCCTATGAAAGTAGGATTAAAATCCAATGTTCCCAAATCATCTTCCATCAAGGAGGAAGATAGGATCTCATCTTGTTTAACTTCAGGTGGTTGTTCAAGTTTTTTAATTGGTTGTATAGGCTCAGGAATCTTAGCATATTTTGTGTTTAAACAGGGATTTGGTTCATCATCCACATGTAATGTGTACATTAGATTGTTGTATATGAACCTAACCTTGCGATGAAGAGTAGAAGGAACCGCATGCATAGTATGTAACCAAGGTCTTCCTAATAGAAGGTTATAATTGAGTGGTCCTGGCATAACATGGATAGGAGTGTAAAGAAGCATAGGACCAACTTCAATGGGAAGCGTAATAATACCCAAAGTTTTCTTTGCAATATTATCAAATCCATGAATAGGAATATTTTCTGGTTGAATAGTTGTAAGATCGGCTTTAATTTCCTTAAGCATATCCATGCTACAAACA
>MU226249.1:6962728-6981957 GCA_018584345.1 Thuja plicata
GTCCTTTGAATGCTTGAATGTTGAAAATAGTAGATCTAAAGAGAGAGCCTTCTTGCTTCAATGAAGATCCACCATAGATTGTCCTTCAAAATGCTTGATAGAAGATGATGATATGTCCTCCTAGCTTATCCTTCTATATCATCCTCTTGCTTGTTTGCATCATTTCATCATGTCATCTCCTGATTTCGTCTCATGATCAAATGAAGGCAAAAGAGAGTGTTTATATAGAGATTTCAACATAGGCCTCCTAGGGCAATGCAAGGGATCCAATTTCAAATTTCACCTCGAATCATGATCCAATCACATTTGCTAACTAAGGAGAAAACATATTAATTCAAATATCAGAGAAAACACTTCCGTCTTCGAACCCGGGGACCTATTTTAAGTTTCAAACCCCGATAAGTTCCAGATTTGAAAGTGGGGACCACCACTTGGAAAAGGTCTATGTCAACCTCAACCCTGACCTAGGTCAGGGTCAACCTTGACCCTGACCTGAGATTTTAGGCAGGTCTCCAGGAAGTTGCAGAAAGGTTTCCAGAATAGTTGGGGACCTAGAAAGGTAGGGGAATATGCCAGAGTGTTTAAGAAGGCCCAGAGGCCTAGAGAGAGAGTAGGATGAGGCCTAGGAGGACCAATACATAGATCCTACCTAGAGAGAAGAGCCATGGAGAGATAAATCTAGGAGAATCCATAAGATCCTAACCCTAACTTCATCTATACATGTATAATCAAGCACAGATGCAAATCTAATATGCCAACCATACTAAATGAGGGTGCTAAGCCTATCAAAATGGAAGTGCTTCCATTTTAAGATGATACAATCCCTAAGAGGCTCATGCCTAAATAACTGTAGACATGAAGTTTCATAGGAATGGGACTTGGCACATCTTTTGAAACAACCCGTAGGATTTTAGAAGTTGTCTCTTTGTTCTTTGAAGGGTTGGAATGGGGAAGAAGCAATTTCACAAAGAAGCTAAGATTAACAAAGATGATTTTCCAAGGCAAATATTTTACAACACTTTAATATTTCTTCTAGATTCTACACCACCCTGGACTCTTTTTATTTAGGGATTTATTACCTCTCTAAAAGCAGATACAATGTACCAAAAAACCTTCATTGTTGGTAAGGAGAACAAAACGCATGAAGTAGCTGAGACATAATTTAAGTAATATTCATATCCTTACTTTGGGAAACATCTATAGAAATACAAATAAAGGCACATATCTCCTTGAGTGATGTATGAATTTTCATTAGGGAGGACATGATACAGGAAGACTATTTATAGGTGGAATCTAAACAAGAGACACCTTAAAGTGGTTCTCTTCCTTAGATAGAGATAGTATCTTCATAGGGGTTTGTTAAAAGTTCATATACCCTCTTAGTTTATCTTCTTGAGAAGAAGGATATAAATAATGCAACTCATCATCCATTTTAGAGAAAAATGGAAGAGTAAAAGGGCTACACGATCCATTATTTCTCAGGATAAATGGAAGACAAAGAGACTGACATAAGTAAACTAGACTAGAAATTTTGGTATGAGATTGATGATATGGAGTTGTATGTTGTCATTGATGTCAACTATACACTATTCTAGTGATGATTGATTATGATATAGTGATACCAAAGGTTTGACTACAAATTTGGCTACATATGGAATAAAAGACACAATACACTAGTTTCTGTATATGGTTTGATGACAACACAAATTATTGATTTTTGAGGTGCAAACCTAGGAGGAGATTCTCAGAGGTATTATGTATATTTTTCTAAGATCATAGAATTTTATATTATCATCTGAAAAAGTTACAAATTTATGAGTATCGGGTTAGCATAGTTTAGTGGAAGACAAAGATAGTTGGTCAATAGATCGATCAATGATCCTATCAGATTGATGATGTGATCGCTTTGATAGTTGATAATGGTAGAGCCTATATGTTTGATGAAACTATTAATGTTGATGATGACGCACCTCCTGAATATATACCTTTTTCGCTATCATCTAGAGGCAGATCGAAAAGGAGCTCGGTGAAAACTATTGTTAGTTCATCAAAGAAGAAAGTGGCTAAGAAACCTGAGACACCTAAACTAGTTACACCAAAGGAAACACCATCTAAACCTATTAAGACAGAGAAAGCCACTAGAAAAAAAGGAAAATCAAAAGGGAAAAGAACATATAATAGATGCAAAGGTGATGACAAAGAAGAGGCTACAGACTCAGATGATGTAGTGAATAAATTGAGAGAAGAAGGAGATAAGGAAGATACAGTGGTGAAGGATTCTTCACCTAAGAAAGATTCGTCAACATGAGACCCTATTATTATGTATGGTAAACCACTTTTCACGTCCAATGATACCTTAAAAATAATAAGACACCATGAAATATTAGTTCAATTGAATAAATATTATAGTTTGTATGATGATGATGCTGAGAAAAGAAGATTGGAAGAAGGAATGGTTCAGTATATGAATAAATTCGATATAGATTTGGTTGAGATCAAAGGGGACATCCCAGATGATCTATTTTACTTACTTGAGGCTAGGATATTGACAAAATAGAAGAAGGAGAAAGATATCATAGAATTGATATTAAAAATTTTATGTCCTATTATTATAAAAGAGGAAGTATAGATTCTACTTGAGGAAACAAAGAAGGAATTCAACTAGAAGTCAAGGATATGTAAGCTTATGCTTGGAAAAATTGATGAGGTGACTAAATAAATAGATAAGGTAATGACATAGATTTTGTTGAGGAGACATTATGAATTTAGTCATAGGAATAATGAGAAGACCGATGCACCATTATATACATCTTCTCATATGAGTGTTGATGAACTAGAAATATTCATTTATGGTGTTGCTGTTATACTATCAGTTAAAGATGAAGAAGGAGATATCTCTGGCGTTTTGAACTACAAAGAAATAATGAAAGAGGAAGAATATGACCTAGTTATGGAGAAGAAGAAAGATGAAGTAAAATAAATTTTTGATGATCAGAATGTAGAAGTAAAAGAAGTAGAAGAGACAATGACTGATGAGATTCATGAAGAAGATGAACGAATAGGTTCAGTACCAAAGATTGAGATTGATGAAGTTACTGCAAGGTCATAAACTATTGATTCAGAGGAAGTGCAGATCATTCAAGGTCCAAATTAGTTGGATTCTCTTAGTCTTGAATAGTTAATGAATATCTCTAATTTTGCACACACTAGGGCTATGAATAAGATCTTGAGGACTCAAGAAAAGGATAGTGAGTTGCTTACTTTAGTATCTCAATTTATGAGCAATATTTTACGTACCTATGCATTAAATCATAATGAATTAACTTCAGGTCAATTGGAAAATTTGTTGAAGGCTACAAATAATCATTTTGAATATTTAGGGCAGTCAACATTGGTAAAGGTACAAGGAGAATACAAAGTTAAGAGAGTCAGTGAGTTGAAGGAAAAGATTTCTAAAGACAAGAACTCTTTGGGCTTGTGAATTCAAGGAGTAAAGAATGCTTTGGCTGAGGGAAGTAAGATTTACAAAGGATGAATCAGATGTGGAAAATTCCTTATAAGGGGAAGCTATCTAAATTATCAAAGTCCTTTGATCCTTCAAAGACTTTAGCTTTGGTTCATGCAACACAAGTGATAACACTAAATGATAAAATCAGAACACTGGTCACTGAGAAGGAGAGAGTTAATGGAAGAATCAGTTAGCTTATGAACTTAATTTCTCCTAAGCTTGATCTTTTTTTTAATAGCTTGAGGAAAGAAGAACTTACCTATAACATGCTAGAAAATTTTGATCTTCATAATACTAATAAGACAACTTATGCAATATGTGGGAAGATTTTGATGATGGAGAGTTTGAAGAAGAGTTGAGATACAAATTTTGCATCTTTTAGGAGCAATTTTTTAGATGTATTTAAGATATTGTAAGTATACTTTGAATATTCTTGTATATAGAAGATGATATAGGATTTTGTTAGTTGAATTTTTAGGAGGACCTCGACCTTTTCCATTGATGTCAAAGGGGGAGAGATAAGGAGAGAAAAATGAAAGATTTAGCTTAGGGGGAGCTGAATTTTTGTTCAGGAAAAATAAGGAGAGATACTTTTTGGAGTTTGGCATTTTGCTTGGACACTTAGTCATTTTTCGCTAAGTGTTTCCATCAATGCCAAAGGGGGAGATCATTGGCATGAGATTGATGATATGGATGAGTTGTATGTTTCCGTTGATTGAAATTATACACTAGTTAGGGATGATTGATTATGATATAGTGATACCAAAGGTTTGACTACAAATTTGGTTAAGTATATAATAGCAGACATAGTTTACTAGCTTCGGTATATGGTTTGGTGAAGACACAGATGATTGAGTTTTGAGCTATGAAATTAGGAGGATATTCTTAGAGGTATTATGTATATTTATGTGAGATCACAATAGTTTATATTATCATCTAACAGAGTTACATCCTTCTGAGTATCGGGTTACCAAAGTTTAATGGAGGATAGAGACAGTTGGTTAGTGGCTTGATCAACGATCCTATCAGATCGATGATCTAACCAGTTTGATAGTTGATAATGGTAGAGCCAACATGTTTGATGATACCTATGATTGTGTTCAAGGTTAGAAATAAATTTTGATGACAGATCTGGCCGACACTTCACACATTATCTATTTTGTTCTTGAGGCCGACAGTGTGAGTAAATATCTTTGATGAAGGATATATAAGATCAAGTTTTTGAGATGTTTTGTATGAGATATGGTTGGATATGATTTCTATATGATGTATGTGATTGATGGATTAGTAATAGAGATTCATCTATCAGTTGAGCACTTTGTTTTGTACGTGCATGGAACTATTTGCATTGTTGATGTTATTTCTCAGTTCACTTTTGTGGCTGAAGCATTTTGTATGACAGTGAGCCTCTGAAGGTTGTATACCTATTTTGTAATTTGAGAAGTGAGCTCTAGGTTGTAAGCCTGAATGCATGTGCATACCCTTTATGTACTAAACCCGTAATAGGGTAACTTATTTATGTAGAAGTAATACATGTGGGTTCCATCCCTACCGTGGTTTTTCCTTTAACTGGGTTTCCACACAAAAATCATGGTGTTAAGATGTTGTGGATGCTTTGCTTATCTTTTAGTTGCTTATTGTTTATTACTTTCAGTTTATGGTTATGAAATTAAGTTAAAAAGTCATTAAAAGATAGAACACTGATTCAACCCCCCCTCTCAGTGTTCCTCAATACTAACAAGACATAATGGAAATCAACACGTAATACTTTGATAAAGGAGAAAGACAATGGGGGCAGAGTCTTTGAATATTTTATTAAGAGAAAACATGCTACGGTTAAAGTCAAGATGCTGATTATAAATGCTACATAATACATCTCAGATTGATAAATAATGATTATCAAAACTATCTTCTGAGCTATCTCTCCTTTTGTTGTCAAGTATATCCTTTTATATTGTAGATTGGGGTTTTATAACTTCAATCCCCTATTTATATAGGTTGCCTGCATGACCATGTTAATGATGACAACTGTTATAATTGTGCTCATGCCGAGTATTTTTCATTATTAATTTTCCATGCCCATGCAATGACTTCTAGTTGTGCTTTTTCCAACTAAATTGTCATCCTTAGAAAGAAAGCTCTTGATTTTATTTTGCAAAACTATCTTATGAGCTCTCTCATTTTTTTTTGTCATATATCCTTTTTATATTATAGATTGGGGTTTTATAACTTCAATCACCTATTTTTATAGGTTGGTTGCATGACCATTTTAATGATGACAATGGTTATAACTATGTTCCTGCTGAGGATTTTTTAATTATTAATTTATTTTCCATGCCCATGATCACTAGCTATTCTTTTTCAAACTAAATTGTCATCATTAGAAGGAAAGCTCCTGATTTCATCTCACAAAAACTAATATTATTTTTCCATTTGTAAACAATCATCCTTTGAAATCGGTCCCACAATGCCCTTCGAGAAGATCTTTATCTGTACCATGTGGGGTTGGTTTCCACAAAGCATGAGGACATGTGTTGCAACACATTACATGAGCGGGTGCTCTTACAAATGGTTCCATATTAAAATCTTTGAGTTTTGGTGTGCCACCATGTGTGTTAAGTGTAGGCTATGTAGAAGTTTTAAATTTGACAATCCAAACAATTACGCAAAGCCGCCACATGATTTCATTTAAGAATAGAGAGGAAGATATTTGCCAGTGAAATTTTAGAGTCAGGATTGTTAGGAAAGCTACTTGCGGAACCGCTTTCGAAATGTCAACTTACATGAGAAATAATATAAAGTTCAAACTACTGAGATGCATAGGAAAGCAAAGAATAGAGAAAACACAATAATGCACAAAAGATAAATGCATGAGACCAGATTTAACGTGGGAAACCCTTTCAGGTAAAAACCCACCACACAAGAACCTGACCAACTCTTTGTATTACAGTAATCAATATTACATACAATGAACAACGGATTCTTGCACAGGCTCATAGGCTCAGATTGTCATTACAATCAACCTCACACTTCACCATACACTCCCAATGAATCTCGCATACATTTATACATTATGCAATTCATTATAGAGTTTGGTATATCAACCGTTACATTTCAGAACGGTCAACCAACTCTGCTTCACACCATAACTATCATCATACTGGAAACATTCACGTACTCATGCCCACCGTACTCCATACTGGCACATACTACCTGACACCTACGGTACCCAGCACCTACGGTACCGAGTACCGGTACCTACGACACACCCGACACACACTCCAGCAGTACGACATCACTCCACCATACCTCTAGCCTTCGCCACACTCCAGTCGTACGACATCACTCCACTGTACCTCTAGCCTTCGCTGTATGGGAGTCTCCTTGCCATACGGGAACTCCTCTTTTCATTCTCTTCACCGTATGGTTAGACTCCAACACCGTACGGTTCTTCCCTTTACCGCACGGTCATACTCCAACACCGTATAGTGTTCCCCGTACTGCAAAACTTGAACATAGTATGGTGGAATAGCTGTACGGTGTTCCCCGTACTTCATTACTCAATAGGGATAACCAACTGTTGAAGAGAATATCTACACATAACAATAACAATTTTGTGCTTATGTTATTCTTGAGATCTAAAAACAGACAAATCATGTGATATCACAAAAACACACCAATAAAACATGACATAATGCACAAATACTAGTCAATTTTTTTTGTGGGAGCCTTTTTTCAATACCTCAACAAAAAGTATACTATGTGGCTATGACACCTTAATTATATAAGCAGGGGATTTATTGAGTAACCTGTTATAAATTTCTAACAATGATTTGAAATTGACACAAAATTTTGAAGGTGTGTCGAAATTAAGATGCTCAATTGCTCAATCCTCTTATCATTCAAATTAATTACCCTTTTAACCATCAAACACTCAATTGATAGGTTCATCTTCAAAATTGAAAGAAAAAAAGAGACACTCCATTGAAATGTATATCTTTGATTAAAGAACAATAAATCATGTGATGTCACATCAACACACTAATAAAACATGACACAATGCATAATTACGTCTAACTTTTTAAGGGGCTTTCTTGAACACTTGAACAAAAATAATACTATGTAGCCCCATACTCCCTTGACACTTTAATTATAAGTATGAGATTTACGAATTAAGCTCCTATAAATAATTGAAAGTGAGTTGAAATTGGGCAAATTTTGAGAGGTGCAAAATTAGGATGCTCAACTACTCAATCCTCTCCTCATTCAAATCAAATGCCCTTTTGACCGTCATACACTCTCTTGACAGATCTACTATTTCGATAGTGCCTCAAGAATTATGAAAGGTGTGAAATTAAGATGCTCAACTACCCAACCTCTCCCAATTCAAATCAAATGTCCTTTTAACCATCAGACACTAGGGAGACACTAGGGATCCACCTCTGGAACCAAAAGAAATGTAAAGACTATATACATGTACCATTGAAAACTTAAATAGACATAACAATAAAGTTTTGTACTCTAGACAAATATAACTTATGGGGGGGAACATAAGATACCTTCGATTCGACGCCTGAATTTGACTGGTAAGAAAGACCCATTCAAAATAATGGAGGCCTCTCTTAAAAATCCATGGGACGCTTGGATTATCTCTTCTACCATGTGCCTTTAACCAGACAATTGGGAACTTGGTTTCAATATTGGCTACACTAGGGTCACAAAATCTGCAAATCTGGAAGAGATAACGTATGGCGTACGTTATAGTGGGGGAAAATGCATGAATGCTGTCTGTTTAGTATGAATCAATTCATTCCTTACACTGATTCTTTGAGACAATGCAGGGAATCAACCAGTTAAGTGGGACCCTTTTCTCTGGATCTTAACTCCATATAATACATTAGACAATGTGGGTTCAAAGGTTACATTGTATAAAAATAATAATGGTAATGTTCAGCACCTTAAATGACTTTGATGCGTTGAAAATTTTGCCTGGCTATCGCTTTCCATACCGACTTTCTGTTAAGATGGTATTTAAAAATTAGAAAGGTGACATGTTTTGTAGTGTTGATGAGCACAGCAGATAGTGACCTTGAATGCAAAGCTTTTGGTACTGTAAGAATATATTTATAACAAGCTTTATGTACTCTAAATTCTTTACCTTTCTATATTCTTACCGTATGAGTCACACATGCATGTCAATTCTCCACCATCTTAACCTCAATTTAGAGACACTTTCTTATTAAAGAAACCATATTTTTATCAGTTCATTTTTTCGTTAAAGTAATCTAGAATGAGTGTTAAGTAAATTTGTGTGCTATTCCATAAATAGCAGCATGAGATTACACATTGTTTTTGGCTGACAAAAAGTATTGATAACTACAAAAAATAGATTATCCTTTTTATTTTATATTCGTCTGCCTTCCCTTATGCACGCCATTCTTTTGGTCTTCTTGATTGAAGTCCAGCTTTATGCATTCTTTTGGTCTTCTTGATTGAAGTCCAGCTTTATTGCATGAAGTATTCAATAGATTGATTAATGCTCGTGGGTTGTTCACTTTTAAATAGTATGTTCATTAATAAACTATAAATGCTTATTGTTTTTTTGCCTTTAATTGCTATGTTTATTGATATACTAATTATTGCTCGTGATTTGTTTACTTTTAATTATCATGTTTAATGTAACTAGCTGATGCTCATGGTTTGTTATTACTTTTGATTATTGCGACTATCTTAAAGATTCCAAATAATGTACTATTTTAAAATATATGTTTAGATTTTTAATTAAATTATAAGATAAGAATGTTAAGGAATACTAAAAATTTGGCTTCTCGCTGGCCTCCTCTGCTTGTTTCTACTACTGCTCAGCCGACGGCCAATGTTTCTGTGTGGCCTCCTGCCACTTCTGACAAAATCCTCTGTTGGCTCTGGCTATCTCTCCTAGGCGGGAGGAAGGAGAAATGGAGAATGAAGAAAAAGACACAGATGATGGGTGCTCGCTTCCCGACCAGACTACTGGGCTCAATGTTTGGGGTAATCCCAATGATAAAGATCCGCCTCCCTCTTTTGCTACTACTTTTGCAGCTTGAGGGCTTCCTTTATATGTTTTTTTGATGAATAGTTGTTTGATTCCGACGTGATGCCGTGTGACTCTTTGCGGGGTGATTTTCTATCCCTAGTCCTTTTTTGTGAATATTGTACTCTTTTGTTATATTAATAGAAAAGGCCTCTATTCATCAAAAAAGATAAAGATTGGAAAGTCTATCTTGTTTGTTTAGATTTTTAATTAAATTATAAGATAAGAATGTCAAGAAATAATAAAAATTAAAGATAGAGATTGGAAAGTCTATCTTGTTTGGAGTTTTGTGAAGGTTTGATGTTAATATGTGGGTGAAGGATTTTAGAGTTTTATTCTTAAGTTATGTGAGAGATTAGTCTTTGTGTATTTTCATTATGTTTGATGTTTCATATAGTTCTTACAATCATAATAGTATCAATTAAGAATATAAAATAAATTAGGTTGTACTTTAAAATATTTCTTGATACGCAAATTATTTCTAGTACAATCTTATCTAAGATGAACTAAATGATTAAATTATTTTGTTAATCCAACCAATATAATGTAACCCACCTAATTAAGCAATCTTATTATTTAATTTGTCATTTTTCCTCTGACACATAATTAAATAATTTTATTATTCAATTATCTTTTTTCTTACCTCACATGGCCAAAATAATAAAATAAATTTATTATTGAATTAAAGATTTTATTCTCTTCACTAATTCTAAGAATAAAGTAGCTACTAAATACATTTGTCTTTGACATTCCTATTGTTCCAACTTAGTTTTTTTAGTAAATTCAATCCCATCCTTTTATTTTTAAATGAGGTGTGCATACCCTTGTTGTATATCGAGGTGTGCTATCACAAATTGCATACCTTTGTAATTTTATTCTAATTTTTGTATCCATTTTAGTGCAAATTCACATAGTGTTTGTTTAGGCATTTCAACATGCGCATCGACGTTTTCACCTTTAAAAATGCTCAAAATTCCTTTTAAATAGCCTATTTTTGCATCTATTATGCATTAACCACGTGTTTCTCTTATTTCTCACCATCTTTTAACATGATTTATCGAGACGTTAGCACATATTGTTGATGTTCACATACAACACACATGTTTTATGATATTTAGTCATTAAAAATGTGTTCTAAAAAAAATCTACATATTAGTTCATAAAACTAAAGAAAATAGAAAAAAAAATCATAATAAATTTCATCCTCATTTCTTTCCCTCCCCACTCACTTGTAAATCCATCTTTCATTTACATGGAAAATAATTTACAATCTCTTGGATGTTCTCTTGTGAATTATCTAGGCTCTTACTCAGCTCTCTTACACTCTCTTACTCACTGAAAAATCTCTAAATCTTTCTATAACACAATCAAGGTCTCACTATATGATCTCATGGCTTCCTCAATCCTTTTTGGTAAGATTCTTCTTATATCTAAAAATAATAGGATTTATCACATCTGATATCAAATCATTAGTAATTTTTATAATTATCTTAATGTATCTATCTATTCCTCTATTACAAAGCTGGAAACACTAAAGAAAAAAATTGATTTAGACATTTCTTCAAATAACCCTAGACATAATTTCTATTCTTTTTGCGTGTAGGTAACTCAAGGGCATTCAACCACACAAATATTTTCTTGTATTTATTCATTGTCATATTTAATTTCATGTATTAATATTCTATGTAGTTTATTTATTTTATATATTTTATAAAAAGAGTTTGATGCCATTTATAATTTTGGGTTTTGTAGGTTTTTTTTGGATAAAAATGGCAAAGCCATTAAACTTTTCATTATTATAATTGCTTCAAAAGGCTCCAGGGGAAAGAAATAGGAAGAAAACCCCCTTTCACAGCCAAAGAAGAATGAATTACATACAAAAGACTATCAACCTTGATGATGATATGTAATTGATTGAATGTTTGATAATGTTAAGTTGAAGATAATACAAGGCATTAAATCAGTTAATGGTTTGTATTGTCATTGATGTCAACTTGATATCATCTGTATGGTCATGTACATAATGCCAAATAATTTAGAGAATCAACGGAACAAAGGTTATGCTCTCAGCAATGCATAAAAGTCAAGTATTCACTAAGTGATAGATAACACCGACGAAGTGCACACCATCGGTAAAGGCAAAGAAGAAAAGTCACAGTGATACCCGATGAGCAGAAGATAGTGTTTCCTGACGAAGCAAAACCACAGGATGCCTAACAAGCTGAAAATAGAGTTGCCCAGCGAGTAAAAATCCAATGATGCTTGATGGACAGAGATCCCGAAGCTAACTGGAGTCACGCCGATGGAACTGTCAGTTGTCACCGACGACTAACTACAGAGTTGACTGACAGAACAAAGAGTTTAGAAAATGAAAAAATATCTAGTTGGCAAGAGCTAAAGATAGACTTAACTAGTTTTTTTCTTTGTTTTATTCGACCAGAGTTAAGTGATTGATTTAAAGAAGATTTGTACAGCTGGCAAGAAGATAACTATGAGATAAATTAGGAGTTATGCTGGCTGGATTGTTTTTCATGCCAAGAATCAAGAATCAAGAAATAGTGAATATCATGTCTATATAAGAGACAAGCTAAATTCATTTTTGTATCTCATGAAAATGAGATTAAGGGGAGTGAATAGAAAGAGGATGCTGAAGAGAAACTGATGAAGAATAACTTCATACAGTCCTGATCAATCAAGTTGAAGGAGAGCTAAGGAATTCTACAAACACCGATGAACAGTGAAGCACAGTATCATAGAGAAAAAAGTGTGGAGCACAAAGAATTGAATTGATACATTGATTAGAGAGGTAATGCACTTAAATAGATCTGAAAAATCTATAATTCAAAGTTGCATTAGAAACAAGTCATAGTGTTTCATTTTAACCATTGAAGCATCAAGTCTCTTAATAGAGCAGGACTTAATAGTCTTCTATATATTGAGGTACATCCCAAGGAGTGCCAAAAAGGTTGATTCATGAAAGTAGCATTGGTTTTTCCCGATACCTATTGACAGTCTCAGAAGGAGGCTGATTCAAGGATGGTAGCAATAGATGCCCGATACTAAGTGAAAACCTCTATGTATAAAATCCTCTAAAAAGGTCGCACTTAACAGTGTGTTTGTAAGTTTTAACAGGGTTGGCTCCTAACAAGGTTCACTTCAAAAGAGTGAAAATTTGGGGTACCGGTCCCAGTGGTTTTTCCCTTAACAGGGTTTCCACGTTAAAAATTCATGTTTTATGTGTGTATGATTCATTTCTTTATTGTTTTGTATCTGACATAGTTAACACTGGGTTGATCAGTATACTCTACTTATTTACTGAGTTTCGATAAATAGTTATACTTCTTATCGGTAATCAACGAGAATAAGGACAGACAAGAAAAACTGACAGACAGTTAATCATTATAAGTATTTCATGGCATGCATCTTGTAGGGACTGAATAATATGAGGTTTATTTGATTGGTGGTTAATGTTTGAAGGATAAAATTTTGAGGCCACTGATTCACCACCCTCTCAGTTATTATTAACACTTGATAGATGAAGTATTTGAGAACTAGGACGATGCAAAAATGACCCCATGCCTAGAACGAATACCCACATGAAAACCCAATTCCAGAGTAAGTCTAATCCCCAAGAAATACATACATTCACCCAACCCTATTAGACAACATACATATTTGAATATATACTAGCTCCCACAAAAATTGTAGAGTAGGGAGAAAAACATCCAAAATGAACAAGGACCCATCACATGTCAGCTTCCCAGTTTAATTTTCCTACCATAGTGGCACAAGCACCTGCATTTGGATGATTGATCCCCTAGAGAGCTATCTGACTCAAAGAAAACCATGACCATTGAAGAAGAAGGAAATTCTACCCCATTGGCCCCTGCAAAAGATAGGAGAGTTTTTTGGATGATATCAATTTTGGTTACTGATCATGTTGTTGATATTCATGTTTTGTCACTGATGTCAACATATATTTCTATAGAGAAGACATACTTGCTACTTAACTGGAAGGAGTGTACGTACATTGTATAGATGATTCAGAATGATCAAAGTTGGATTTATGCATAATGATGTGTGTTGACCTTATTCCTAAGGTCACTTGGATCTATGTTACATGTGGTGGATGTTATAGTTGATTTAGTGAAGAATGGTTTTCTGGACTGTAACTGTGATTCTAGATAGAGCAGGTCTCTGTGTTTTTGGTATATCTTTCTGGTGAAGATATTTTAGAACTTGTGATCTTACTAATGGATCGCTGACATATGATAGAGTAATGGGTTGAGATCAAATTTTGTTTTGATACTGATGACATTAGCTGTGGTGTGTATTCTGGAGAAGACTATTTCCTAGCCGACTTCAGACATGTAGCATGTGAAGTTAATTGTAAGCATGAATTAAAGATCTAGAAGTATATGTGATGGATTTTAAATGATGTATAATTGTTATAGATACCATGTGTATCTTAGCAAGGGGTTATGTAATTATTTGTATGATGGAAAGCCTTAATTGGGTGACCTAGTTAATTATGTATTAGGAAAGATTAACCCGCCGACCTAATGAATTATTGTAAGAGGGTATATATGAATGATAATTTCTTATGGAGAAGTGTGATAGAGGAAAAAGGATAGAGATGTGTGGAAGCTATGAAGCTTGTTGACTATTGGATACAAAGCACAGTTGATACTTCATTGGAACTGACCAAGCAAAGACAGTTGTTATCAAACAGTTCACTAGAATGTGTATTTTATTTATACACTTGATTTGGATTGTAAATCCTTGAGGGTGGCTTTAACCTTCTTTGGGAAGTGTGCCTTGGTAGTGAGCATACTATTTTTTTTGACTCCTAATAGCCCCGTCTATCTCCTAATAGGGACTATGTACTATAATGTTGTAACAAGCTCCTAACAGGGTTAATATCTTTTAACAGGGATACTATACTCTCAGTACATTATTTGTTGGTGTTAATTCCCATTGGGGTTTTACCTTTAACGGGGTTTCCTCGACAACAAATATTGTGTTATGGTGTTGGAATTTTCTATGTTATCATTTACATTTGCAGACTTGGTTTATAAAGTTTGAAGTTTAATAATCTATATTACAACTAATTCACCCCCCTGTCAGTTGTCTTGTGGAATGTTATTCCTAAAAATTGGTATCAGAGCAGTTGGTCCTCAGAAACAAATTTTAACAGCTTGAGGTGATCCTAAAGATGACTTACTACAAGAAGGATAGTCCAAAGTTTAATCTTGAAAACCTTGACAATTGGCAGAACAAGATGAGAACACATTTGCTATGTCTGGGAGTTGAATACTGGATGATAACAAATAATAAATAAAAGGTAGCGACTGAGGATGAATTAGAGAAAGCCACTAAAGATGAAAAGAAGCTATTTTCATGCAATATGGTTGCAAGGGAATCCTTGATCAACACACTATCAGAAGGAGAATTTATTGAAGTAAAGGAATTGGACTCTGTACATGAAATCTGGACAAGACTGGAAGCCCTATATGTTGGAGACAAATTTACAAAGCAAGTAAAGTTACAGAACTGGAAGACAAAGATAGAATCATTGAAGATGAGAGAAGATGAGAACATAAGAGCATATAGATAGAGAATTAATGAAGTGGTTAATGGTATTAGGAACTCTAGAGGAACTTACAGTGAGGAAGAAGTGATTGCAAAAGTACTCAGATCTTTGACACCCGCATATAGAACCAAGGTTCATGCTATAGAGGAGATCATACCTTTGACACTGAACTTCACCAAAGAGATGTTGATTGGAAAGCTAACTACATTTTAAGCCACAGAATTGGGAGACACTTTACCTAAGGCTGAGTCATCCTTCAAAGAAACCATGCACAAAAGCAAAATAATCTTACTTGGAAATGTAAGCACAAGTAGTAGTGACCTAAGAGAAGAACTTGGAGCCTATGTCGATGAATGGGAACAAATACAGGAAGAAGAAAGGAAGCTAGATGAAGCCATGGCACTGATTTCTAGAAGAGAAAAGAGAGGTAAGGGTAAGTTTGAGGGAAAATTACCTTTGAAATATTTTTCATGTAACAAGATCGGTCATTTTGCATCTAGAGTCCTACAAGAATTCCAAAGCACAAACCTAAGTTTTTCAAATTTAAATTCTCAAAGGACAAAGAATGTTATTATGCATGTGAGGGTATATATGATGATGAGGATGGTGACTATGATGAAATTGGATTTATTCCTATTAAGGATGATGAACCTATGCATGAATAAAAAGCCTTAGTATCCTGAGTTGAAAAGAAATCTGAATGGGTCATAGATAGTGGTTGTTCACGTCATATGACTAGAGATAAAAACAAGTTTGTGATTTTGAAAAGACATGATGGTGGTGTTGTTAGATTTGGTGAAGATGCTCCTAAAATTATTATTGGAATTGGATCTATTTCTTTGGATGGAAAGACTAACACTGATAATGTATTACTTGTTGATGGAATTAAGCACAGTTTGTTGAGTGTTGGAGAGCTAGTGGACAAGGGTTATCAACTGAACTTCATCAGTGGAAAATGTTCTATCAAGAGTAAAACAGGAGACTTGATAGTATCTGGTACTAAATCTATAGGTAATGTATTTGAACTGAACACATCTGAAGCTTCTTCTTTTATTGCAAAGGTTGATGATAGTTGGTTAGGGAACATAAGATTTTGTCATGCTAATTTTGATAACATTGTGAAGGCAAGTATGAAAAAATAAGTAAGAGATCTACCTAGAATTGTAAAGCCATCTAGCACTATGTGTAGAGAATGTGTTATGGGGAAACAGACTAGAAGAACTTTCAAGAAAAAAGCTTATCTAGGAAAAGGGAAGTTGGATCTAGTGCATACAGATCTGTGTGGTCCTACAAGAACAAGATCATACTATGGTGAAAGGTATTTTATACTTTTTGTTGATGATTTTTCTAGAATGATGTGGGCTACATATTTGAGAGAGAAATCTGAAGCATTTGACAAGTTCAAGTTATTCAAGGTGAAAGTTGAGAATGAATCTAGTTTAAAGATGAAGTGTTTGAGATTAGACAGAGGAGGAGAGTTTACATCAGAGCTATTTAATACATATTGTGAAGAAAATAGAATACATAGACATAATTCAGCCCCTAGAACTCCACAACAGAATGGGATAGCAGAACAAAGAAACATAACCATATTAGATGTTGCAAGGACTATGTTATTGGAAGGAAATGTATCACGTGTTCATTGGAGAGAAGAAGTTGGCATTGTTGTGTACACATTAAATATAATTCAGATCAGAGAAAGTACAAATAAAACTCCCTATGAATTATGGTTTGATCATACGCGTATTGTGAAATATTTAAGAATAGTTGGTAGTAAATGTTATATCAAGAGAGATGATGAGATAGATAAGTTTGATGCTAGAAGTGATGATGAAATCTTTCTTGGTTATTCCACTAAGAGTAAAGCATATAAATGTTTCAATCTAAGATTGAGGAAACTGATTGAAACTGCCAATGTGAGGATAGATTAAAAGTTTCAAATCTAGGAAAGAATATATGATTGTGGTCAGATAATAGAAACAAGAGAGGTTGCTACTAAACCTGAAGGAACCTCAATGATTGAGAATGAGATTGAAGAAGAATAATAGGCTGAAGCTACTGAGACATTAAAGACACCAAGGTATGTTAAGAAGAATCATCCTGGAGATCAAATTATTGGTGATGCAAGCAAAGGCATGATGAATAGATCTAGAGTTAGAGATGAGATCTGTTTGATTTCTCAAGTTGAACCAAAGAATACTAATGAAGCATGTATAGATGAATCTTGGACTAAAGCCATGGAAGAAGAAATTGAATAGATAAATAAAAACAACACTTGGGAATTGGTTCCAAGGCCTAAGAATAAAAATGTGATTAACACTAAGTGGGTTTTTAGAAAAAAAATGGATGAGGAAGGCACAATGGTTAGAAACAAGGCTAGACTGGTTTGTAAAGTCTACTCACAACAAGAAGGCGTAGACTATGAAGAAACATTTGCACTTGTTGCTAGATTGGAAGCTGTGAGACTATTCCTTGCTTATGCTGCTCATATAGACTTTAAAGTGTATCAAATGGATTTGAAGTCAAAATTCTTGAATGGTGATCTAGAAGAAGAAGTGTACATTGAGTAATGTGATGGTTTTCCTTTGACAGATGATGAAAAAATGGTTTGTAGACTTAAGAAGACACTCTATGGACTGAAACAAGCACCAAGGACATGGTAAGCAAGATTGGATAAACATCTAATTTGTCTTGGTTTCAGAAAAGATAATGCAGACAATAATTTGTATTTAAGAACTGATTAAGATGGAATCTTAATTATAGAAGTTTTTTTTGATGATATCATTTTTGGAGGCAATGATAAAATGAGTAAGAAGTTTGCTAAAGAAATGGAGAATGTGTTTGAAATGTCAATGATTGGTGAGATGAAATTTTTTCTTGGTTTGCAAATTAATCAGAGTAAGAATGAAATTTTTATATCTCAAACCATGTATCTTAAGGAAATGTTGAAGAAATTTGGAATGGAAGATTGTAAACCTGTTGGTACACCCATGGTGATGGGGAACAAACTGACTAAAAGTGATGAGACTCAAAGTGTTATTCAAACTAAATATAGATCAATGATTGGAGGTCTACAATATCTAACACACACTAAACCAGATATTACCAATACAGTTGGAATTGTGGCTAGATATCAGGAAGATCCTAAAGAGACACATTTCCCTATTGTGAAAGGAATTTTTAGATATTTGAAAGGGACAGTAGAATATGGATTATGGTATGAAAAATCTGATGATTTTACATTACAAACTTTTACTGATGTTGATTGGGAAGGTAATGTGGATGACGGGAAGAGTACAAGTGGTGGTGCATTTTTCCTTAGAAAATGGCTGGTTTCTTGGTTGAGAAAGAAGAAGAACTATATTGCTCAATCTATTCCTGAGTCAGAGTATGTTGCTATTGCAATAAACTATACACAAGTCATTTGGATGAAACAAATGCTGAAGGACATTGGAATAATTTTCAAAGAACCAATGATTATCCATTGTGATAACACTAACATAGTGAATATGTCAAAGAATACTGTAATGCATTCATAGACTAAACACATTTTTATCAAGTATCATTTCTTGAGGGAGAAGGTAGAAAATAAAGAGATTAAACTAGAGTATATTAGCACCAAGGAACATATAGAAGATATATTTACTATACATTTGCCAAAAAATACTTTTGAATATCTCAGAGGCATGCTTGGGGTGATGGCCCCTCATAGTGAAGACTAAAGTGATGCATATATGCATCAGTCCAGTGGATCTCAGAGCTATATCATTCTCTGGACTTGATGTATGGATCTACTCTAAAGGGGGAGTGATCGAAGGAGAATACTATGGAGTACATTTGGGTGATCTTGCACCTAGATGATTAGACGTGAAGATTTGAAAAGGACTACAAAAGACTACAAATGAGTTATGGCACCCTTTTCCATTGTTGCCAAAGGGGGAAGGAATCTATGTGAAAATCCCTACTATTTTGGGAGATTTGTGTTGAGGATATTGAGAAGATTGTATTGAGAGAGAGTACTTTTGGGTTGATGCATATGGATTTTCCCATATGTT
>MU226249.1:6982007-7007285 GCA_018584345.1 Thuja plicata
TTGAGGATATTGAGAAGATTGTATTGAGAGAGAGTACTTTTGGGTTGATGCATATGGATTTTCCCATATGTTGCCATCAATGCCAAAGGGGGAGATTGTTGGATGATATCAGTTTTGGTTACTGATCTTGTTGTTTATATTCATGTTTTGTCACTAATTTTAACATATATTTCTATAGAGAAGACAAACTGGCTACTTAACTAGAAGGAGTGTATGGACACTATATGGATGATTCAAAATGATTGAAGTTGGATATATGTAGAAGGATGTGTGCTCACCTTATTCCTAAGGTCTCTTGGTTCTATATTACATGTGATGGATGTTATAGTTGATTTGGTGAAGGCTAGTTTTATGGACTGTAACTGTGATTCTGGACAGAGCAGATCTCTATGTTTCAGGTATATCTTTCTGGTGAAGATATTTTAGAACTTGTGAGCTAGTTGATGGATAGTTGACATATGGTAGAGTAATGGGTTGAGTTTGATTGTTGTTGGGATACTAATGACGTTAGCTGTGGCATGTATTCTAGAGAAGACCTATTTCCTGGCTGACTTCAGACATGTAGCGTGTGAAATTAATTGTGAGAGTGAATTACGGATCTGGAAGTATATGTGATGGATTGTAAATGATGTATACTTATTATAGATACCATGTGTATCTTAGTAACAAGCTCCATGATGTATACTTATTATAGATACCATGATGTATACTTATTATAGATACCATGTGCTATAATTTTGTAACAAGCTCCTAACAGGGTTAATATCTTATAAGAGGGATACTATACTCTTAGTAAATTTTTTGTTGGTGTTAATTCCCACTAGGGTTTTACCTTTAACATGGCTTCCTCAACAAAAAATATTGTGTTATGGTGTTGGAATTTACTGTGTTATCATTTACATTTGCAGACTTGGTTTATAAAGTTTAAAGTTTGATAATCTATATTACAACTAATTCACCCCTCTCAGTTGTCTTATGGATTGTTACTCCTAACAAAGTTGAAATGCTTTCAAATAGAATATATGCATCCACCACACTAAGCTCGATAGGACATTAGCTAGAGTTGACATTCATTTTTAATCTATGGGGAAATGCCAGTGCAAACACCATCACACGAATGAAGATATGCCAATATATCCTTACACTATTCATGGCCAAGTGATCAAAAACCATGAAGAGGTATGAGATCATTCCCCTAGAATATTCCTAGTACTGCTAGAATCTATCATAAAATCCTTGTGAGTGTTAGTAATAACTAAGAGGTGGGGGTGAATTAGTGGCCTCAAAAATTTATACTTTAATCTTTAACCACCAATCAATACACCTCAGATTATTAAGTCCCTGCAAGATGCATGCCATGAAATACTTATACTATTTAATTGTCTGTCGGTTTACCTTATCTGTCCTTGTTCTCCTTGATAACTGATAAGCAATAAAACTTATTTACCGATACTTAGTAAATATGCAGAGAATACCAATCAATCTAGAAATGCATATGTGAGATGTAAAACAATAAAGTAATAAACCATACACAAATAACACATGGATTTTAACATGGAAACCCTATTAAGGGAAAAAAATACTGGGACCGGTACCCCAAATTTTCACTCTTTTGAAGTGAGCCCTATTAGGAGCCAACCCTGTTAAAGGTTAAAAACACACTGTTAAGTGTGACCTTGTTAGAGGATTTTATACATAGAGGTTGTCACTTAGTAGCTGGCATCTATTTTGCTATCATCCTTGAATCAACCTCCTTCTTAGACTGTCAATAGGCTTTAGGAAAATCTTGCTACCATCCTTGAATCAACCTTCTTCTTAGGCTATCAATAGGCTTTATGCAATTTTAATGCTACTTTCATGAGTCAGCCTTTTTGGCAATCTGTTAGGATATACCTCAATTATAGTAGATGGTTAAGTCCTTCTCTGTTAAAAGACTTGATGCTTCAATGCTTAAACTAAAACATTATGACCTATTTCTAATGCAACTTGAATTGCAAATTTTTAGATCTATTTAAGTATAATACCTCTTTGATCAATGTATCAATTCAATTCTTTGTGCTCCACACTTTCTTCTCTATGATGTTGTGCTTTACTATTCTTCGGTTTCTATAGAATTCATTATCTCTCCTTCAGCTTGATTGATCAGGACTGTATGAAGTTATCCTTTATTAGTTTCTTTTCAGCATCCTCTTTCTATTCACTCCCCTTCTGTGTATGTGATTGCTTGTGATTACAGAAATGAATTATGCTTGTCTCTTATATAGACATGATATTCCTTAATTCTCAATTCTTGATTTTTTATTCTTGGCGTGAAAAACAATCCAGCCAATCTAATTTACGACTTTAACTCCTGATTTATCTCATAGTTATCTTCTTGCCAACTGTATAAATCTTCTTTAAATCAATTACTTAACTGTGGTTGAATAAAAAAAATAAAACAACCACTTAATTCTATCTCTAAGCTCTGCTAGCTAGATATTTTGTCATTTTCTGAACTCATTGTTCCATCGGTCAATTCTGTAGTTCATCGTCGATGACAACTGCCAGTTCCGTCAGTGTAACTCAAGTTAGCTTCAGGATCTTTTTCCGTCGGGCATCATTGGATTTTTCTTGTTGGGAAACTCTATGATTTTGTTTTGTCAGACAACACTGTCTTCTTCTTGTCAGGTATCATTGTGACTTTTTCTTTTCCTTTACCGGTGGTGTGCACTCCGTTGGTGTTGTCTATCACTTAGTGATTGCTTGACTTTTATGTATTGATGAAAGCATAATTTTTGTTCCATTGATTCTCTGAAGTCTTTGGCATTATGTACATGACTGTATAGATGATATCAAGTTGACATCAATGGCAATACAAACCATTGACTGATTTAATGTCTTGCATCATTTTCAACTTAACATTATCACACATTCAATCAGTTACATGTCATCAGTGAGCGTATCTAAGAGGGACTTCCAAAATACCACTGAATACATCATGAATTATGATGATGGTAAATACACATGTGTAAAAATAGAGATGTAACTGCCACCACTTAAGAAACCATACACTATCTTAATTGGCTTCGAGACACGAAGGCAATTTTGTGTGGAAGTGATATAATCTTCTATCATTTTGAAGTGATGAAATCAAGTGGGTTTGATCCCATTGAAAATTACCTTGATCTATTAAAACACCTTTGTTTTCTAGCCAATTGGCAAGGCCATTTGCTTCCAAGAAACAATGTGATATAAGGAACTCCTTAATTGAAGGAAGGAATTTGCGAACCTCACCAAGTACATAGTTGATCTCCCAATTAGGGATCTTACCAATGGATAAATCCGACGTGACTAGCTGAGATTCACCTGCAATCTAAATCTTTTTGATACCCAACCTGGCATCCCTCATGATTCCTAGTAATAAAGCCCATGACTCTACCATGTCATTTATTCCCAGCGGAAGTCTACCACTAGTAGCTTGGATAACCTGGCACTAATTATCTATCAAAACCCAACCTACCCCTGAAGTGCCTGGATTACCTTTGGATGCACCATCAAAGTTTAGTTTAATAAAACCAATATCTGATAGTTCCCACTTGACATATTTTCTAATGTCCTATTTCAAGGGCTTGCCAACTAGAACTCCCTTAAATAGAATTTTAATCATAGGAAAGACACTCAAAATACAAGAGTCATGAGAGGAAAAATTTGAGGATAGAGATTTGGAGTTTCTAACATGACAATTCACCATCTCTATATGGACCTTTTTGTAGATTCAATTACCTAATTAACCGTGCTACTCTCCTTTCAAAAAATCCTCTTATTTCTCTCTCACCAAAGACTCTAGGAAATAGCAGCTGGAATAACCCTCCATATTGCTGAGAAAAAGAGCTGGAATGAAGCAATGAACACTGATGAAGGAAATGATGAAATTGGAAGTGAAGAGGACCCTGCTAGCCTAGTTTTTGAAGAGCCCAAGACCATAACACATGACAAAAATCACAATTCAAGAGAAAATGAGTTGCATCCTCTTGGAATTTTCCACAAAAGACACAAAAGAACCTGTCAAAAAATTCCCAATCTAAGAAGTTTGTCACTAGATAATATTCTTTTGTGAAGAAATAACCATAGAAAGGAGACTGCCTTTGGCAAGACTGCATTATGCCAACAAAACTGAAATAAGATACTGTTAGATTGTCTATCCTGATTAGTTAGAGAAAGGTAACCATCTCTAACCGAGTATCTACCAATGGCAGCCTTGACCCAAATTAGTGAATCATCATCACTCATATATACAAGTGGAGTCTTCTCTATGATCCTTGCAAGGATGTCTTTTTCCATCTGAGAAAATGGGAGATGCAAGAAATTCCTCCAAACCACACTTTTAATTCCATTTGATGAGATAATCATAATGTAATCTTTGACCAATGTTCCACAAGATAGTGTTGGAAATATATCGAGTCAATGTGAGTGAGAGGGGTGGGGAGGGGGGGGTGAATCAAGAACCAATAAAAATTAATCCTTTTAATCCAATATTAGATTATCTAATATAATTGCATGCATGAAATGAAAAGAAATAAAACATCCATAATATATGAAATAATATTTGGTTACCCAGAAACCTTCCAAATAGAAAGTAAAACTAGGGTGCGGATGGTACCCACAAGATTTATTATTGCAGTATAAATTTAGCCTGTTAAATCTTACAATTGAGCACTTTTGATGGCCTGCCATGTTAGGAGAAATAAGGACTATTAGGTCCACCTTGTGAAAGGATTTAGTACAATACGGTACAATACAATCAAGTAATGCAACTCTGTTAGGAGATTTATAAAGGACTATTAGGTCCACCTTGTTAAAGGATCTTTCTGATGCACCTATTAGGATGAACCATTAGATGATGTTTAATGCAAATCTAATTTTTTGAATAAGATCTAATGATATAAACTAATCACTTGACTATGGTGGATGAGTCTTTGATGTTCCTTATACTGTTGTAGCCTCTTCAACAATATGTCTCTTCATATTTGAATACATGCTTCTTCACATCTATTCACACAATATTTGGATAAAAAAATTACTTTATATTTATACCTTATCCAAACCAAATGCAACCATAAGTCAACTTCCATAAGATAAATTAACATCTAACAATATAAGCTAAGTCGACCCAAAACTGTCACTCGGATCCAGTAATCTACTCAGGAAATATATTGGCACTCGGGCATTATGCTGTTACTTGGGAAACATACTAAGCTATGGAACTTAGGCTACTCTAATCACTCAATAACACTGATTATCACTGTCTGCTAGGTTGACACTGCCACTGCTTGGGTTACATAGTAACTTCTCAGGTTGCACTGCTGGCTCGGTCAACACTGTGATGACTAAGTGTTTTGGCACTAATTTACAATATGGCTTGCCATAAGGTCATCAATCTCCCCCTTTGGCATTAGTGACCAAAAACACTTATCATGCTCAAAAACTGCTTAACCTTCTGAGTCAAAACTCCCCCTTACCATATGCTTGGGTTTTGATAATAGCTTTGTGACTCGGTTACAACTGACTTTATTTTTTCTATTTTTTTCAAAATGATTTTTGTAACACTTATATATATCACAACTCTACTTCTCTTATGTACATGTATACATCTTTCCTATATCCTATATACATCTCCCCCTTGTTTTTGACACAAATGCCAAAATATATCTATATGGGAATACCAAAATAGGATAGGAAATCACTATGTACCTTTAAAATCTGAGACAAAGTATTGTCCCAATTATCCTGCAACACCTCCAGGATGTGTAACTCTATCTGTAACTTTGCTAATAGCTCCATCATAAGCTCTTCAACTAAAAAAATGTTCTCATGAATAAGAGTCTTAGCATGAGCTATATGCTTCTGCATTACATCCATGTGTGGAAGGATTTGGTTCTGCATAGATTTGAGATATTCTCATGTCCTTGCTTCTTCGACCCTTAGTATTTTAGCCTGCATGTCTATCAGATACTTAATTTTCAGAAAATGTGCTTAACTAGAACTCGGGTTAAGTGCCAACTGATTTGCACTTTCCTTAAGATATGTATCAACCTTTGTCATCTTTGTCTTGATTTCCATTGTGAAATTTGAAGTATCACTTAGCTTTACAAATAATGAAGCAACAGGTTAAAAGCACAAAGATGTACATCACGTTTCAGGACCACTTATGAACACAACTAAATTTGAGTATTTCTAACTAAAAAGTAATTTTCGTCAAACATATGGTCTAGCTAGATTTTATTCTAGCTACGTTAGATAAGTGTTACACTTTTCCAATTGGAAATGTCTATTAAATCCATGTTTTATACCAATTTGGCTCCAATTACCAAAGAAATAAAATTATTTTATAAAAGCGATGTTTCAACAACCCCTAGTCTTTTTAATGATATTTTTAAAAAATATTAAAAATACCCTTTGGTAGATCTGAGAGTCAAGAATATGTTCATATAAATTTTATAGTATTTTGATTAGATCTAATATATTATAATTTCAAAATACAACAAGTAGGTATTTTAACATTTGAGAAGATATTGCTTCAAATAAATAAATAAATAGTAATTCATACCAAAAAATTTAAAATTTATATTTCACACTAGAGGAGAGAGTCCTCTTCAAGAATATGTAATTTTTTTTCCTAATGGTGTAGATTTGATAGGGGAAATTTGGTGGGAGATGAAAACTATCGATTTTAGATAAGTTCAAGTTTGAGTGGTTATAATGGAGAAAATATAAATTGAAAACCAATCTTTCTTCTTTTATGCACTAGCTATACATTTTATCTATAACATATTTTGCAATCGGAGGAAAAATACATTATTTCCATATACTTGTTTGGTGGGAACTAGAATCCATATTTTTAGCAGTTTTCAGCAATAAAAAATGGACTTCAAAAATAAAAAAATATTTTAATTCTTGTTATAAAACAATTTAAAAATTATAGGCATAAACTTCATTCATTTTTACAAATTTAATCAGTTTACACCATCCTGAAATTCTAAACACAAATGCCACTTTTATGTCGTTAAAGTTGAATAGTTTGCATGTTGTGGACCTTGTCCTTTATAAAAGTGTGAAACAGGTTTGTACTTTTACCCAACATTATTTACTATAGTTTCTAGAGAGATAATAAGAGAATTTATCTTGACTTGATCAATTTCAATCTTTCTTGCAACATTCTCTTGAACTTTGTTCTCAAACTTTCTTTTTTCCTTCTGCAGTAGTTTTTCTTGACCATTTAAATCTTTATTGAACTTGTGGACTATGTCTATAAGTTGGTCCATAATGGAATCACTCTCATTTACATCTACTTCTAGTGCATCTAGGAATATACCTTTTATGTCTTCCAACACTCTTTTTCTCTTCTTTTCTACTCAGAGCTTTTGTTGTGTGGCTATTTTCTTCCATAGCTCCCCTAGTGTGTCCATTTTCTCTACTGATAGATTGGATAGATCCCAAATTGGAATCCCAATGTCTTTCTCAAGATCTATATCATCAATGATTATTTCTTTTCCTTCTCCACTATCCTTAGGATTGGGTGAAGGAACAATTTCCTTAGCTTTTCCACTATCACTAACTTCCTTTCCTTCCTCAGTTTTCTACGCAATAATCAGTTGGAATAGGTTATTTACATTTGTTACACCAACTGTAGGGTCTAAATCAATTCTTTCTTCAATGATTACTAAAGGAATATTCACAGTTACCTTTTGTGACTCGGTCAGGCTTGGCCCAGTAGTAGGTGGAGCCTGGTGCTCAATCCCTACTAGTCCTGATGTTGATTTAGTAGAATTGTCTTTGATGAGAGATAGGATGATATGTATAGGTGATTGTGGTAGAGATGCCATTACCTCTACTATTATCTTCTCTTCATTAGATGCTTCAATGGATTCTACCTCAGGTAAATCTGCATCATCAGTCTTTTCCTTATGTTCTAAACTCGGTACTTTATTCTTGTCTACTTCTTTGATTTCTAAGACTATCTTCCATATATGTGTAGCTTCCTGCACCACATCCTCTATCTACTTATTCAATACCTAAAAGGTCGTGAACCTTGGAGTGTGATAGCTTTCATACTTGGTCATTGCCTCCTTTACCTCTTTGTTTTTCATAGTAGGCATGACTTGCCTCAATGTCTATTCTCTAATATCTTTTTCTATTTGGACTACATTGCTCTAGGGAACAGATATTGCCTTGAATAGGTCTTCAGACATGTAACTCTTCAATTCAGATGGATCATACTTCCATCTAGGCATCTTCTCTACAACTACTTCCTCAATTTACTTCTGTTTATCCTTCATTCTAGAACCATAATTTAGAGATTTCAGAGAAATCATACCACTACCTTCTCTTAAGGCTTAAATTTTCTTCTGAAAGGTAGGTGGGGGCTTCTTAAATTTTATTTCATCTTCTTTATCTTCCTTAGGTAATATGAGTTTCCTTCTTGATCTTCTTGGTTTGCTGGTAGTGAGGACAAGGGTAGGGGCGTTAGGTGTTTTCTTAAGAACTAGCCTCTTTTTCTTCTTAGGAGGCTTTTCTTCTACCTCTTCCTCTTTGTTTTCCGATATATCATCTTCTATCTTAATTTCATCTTCTTTTCTTACTTAGATAGAAGGAGAAGTCTTCCAATACTTCTTTCCAAACTCTTCTAACCTTTTCTTTCCTCTTTTTAGATCCTTAGGAATCTCAATCTCTATTGAAATTCTACTTTTGGCTTCTTCATATGTACCAAAGTAAGGTGCTTTGGGGTCAACGAGCTCATTCATATGAGATTCAATTATGTTCTTGGTCTCATCTATGTTATCCTCATATGCAAGTGGTTTCACCCATGCAACCCTAGGTCTGACTACCTAAATATATACTTTATAACAATCTACTAGGAAACAAACATCATCCTTATGGTTTTCAACCAATTATTTAGGAATTATATACCTATTTTGCATCTTTTGTCTGAATTCCTCAAAATATGCATCCATGATGCTCTCAAATTTGTCTCCTAATTCAGCTGTGTACTCATTTACCTGATATATAATGGGTCTGTCTTTCTTGCAAACAATTGTGCCTTTGGAAGGGAAAAACTTCTGAAAGTAAAAGAATATCTGGACTAGAAGTGAAGCAAACTTACATGGATTGGTCTTTGATTCCTGGATTCTTTCCATGTTCTTTCTTAATTGGATGAGCTGCAACTCGACAAGGTCAAATGAGAGGTTTTTCTTGACCCCCTTGTATGCCAAGTCTACAGCCTCATGTGGTAAGCTATTAGGTCTTCTAGAGCTGTAGATTTTGTAAGCAATAACATGAATCCCAAACTTCAATTTCCATGTCAGTTAATCCATTTAGTCTCATACCTCATCCATCCCACTTGGCAATAGTCTTCTCATCTAGGACATCCTAAGGTAGGGTTTTGGTGGCTTTAGACTTCTCCAACATAGGTTACCATGTAATATGATGTATCATTTTCTTGGTAATATTCACTAGTTGCTCCTGCCATAGTTTCATGTCGTGAACACAGATCAGAATGAACCTAATCCACTTAACCTATAAATTCTATGGCATATGCATGATGTGAGTCAAACCCTTGACTTATAAATTTTTATTCTCTGGCTTCAAATTTTTGGCATCAGAGAGTTTATCATAAGCACACTTCATTTCCAATGTTCCAATATGTTGAATTGTTCAATGATAGAAGGCTCAGATGTCATTGATCAACAATACCCTTAGAGGAATTATGGAATGATCTCCCATTAGGTCTATGTGCAACCACTAGATGAAGCTTAAACTTAGGAGGTTCACAAGATTGCATTCCTGACCAACATCTCAGATGCTTTCTTAACCTTGCTCTTAGATGTAGATTCCATTATGCTCGGAGGTTCGATAAAACTTTGCAACTTAAAACTTTTGAATATAAATTCACTCTATATCTCTTAAGGCACTATATCACTCTACAAACTGAATGCTTTGTAAATAATAACACTTGCAATTCATCTTTTATAAGAGATTTTACCATTGAGTTTTCATTAAATGGTCTGTACATGGTAGCTGGCATAGCTCAGAATGAAACTCGGTGACCACTAACCTCTACATCCTCAAAACCATATAACTTGACTTAACTCGGTTAAGCCTATGCAACTCGAGTGTTACTAAGATCTTGACTTGGTTAAAACTACAATGTGTCCTAGTGCATCAATATGCTGATTTGTACTTACTATCATGTCTAGAATTGATGTCTGAGTTAAGTTTCCTCTGTCAACTGATTCATGCTTCCTTGTGAATTCATCATACTCTCATTGGTTTGTTTTCTAGTATTGAGATCATTCTATAGTCTTTCATTTTCTGTCCTCAGATTGATAGCTTCTTGATTGCATTATTGAGTTGATTTATCATATCTACTTGCTGAAGTGACAAATGATGGATTTTGTTTTCTTTTTCTTCTAATCTTGTACTCAGCAATCTTTTATCTTCTTGTGCCATTTATCTATCATTTTCTTCTTGACTCTTTTTTTCTATGACTTCACATATTCTGACTGAATGAATATCTTGTTCTCTTTTCAATTTTCTTACTTCTCCATGTAAATTGAGATTCTTTGTAAGTAGGTCTTCAATTGGTGCATCTACTTCTTTGCAACTTCTTTCTTTGCATAAGTCATCAATTCTTTCTTCTATGTAAATGTTCTACTATGAAGATAAATCTTGTGAGGTGAATAAGAGGTGTGTTGAGAAGAAAAAGGCTGCTATTCTGTTTCCCTTTTCATTGGGAGTTTATACGTGACCTTCCTCCTCTAATATCATTAACATAAAATAGAGAACCAACACATATGGCATGGAGAATTATGAGGTACCGAGACCCCATTTTGATCATATTGACTATGAACTAGAGATAATTTATAGCTAGGAATTGCATATTTCCATGTTCCCAGTATTGAGGATTTCTGGGATGATAGAATAGACAACCTTGAGGTAAGGAGAAGGTCATGGTCATGGTCATGGTCATGGTTGAGTGTGAGATAAATAAAGGCTTAAAAATTTCAATTTTATGTTCAAGGTATTGGAGACAATGGGTCAGATGTTGTAGACCCAAAGTACTATGCTAAGGTGCAGAGCACTCCATCGTAGCCCATTAACTGGGATGCATGTGAAATGGATGACCTCAATGTGAGAACAACACCAGTCCAAAGGAGGACACAAAAAGGTTGGCAAAGGTGAGGGGAGGAATTCAAGATAGAAATACCTATCTCACTCCATCAAAAGATTCAAGTTAAGTAACACACTCTAGTCAAGTAGCTTTTACCCCTAGCATCTTGCAAGAGGAGGAGAAGGGGAACCCCAAGATAAACCTGCAGAAATTATTCCTACTTATGGGGTAGGTTCTCTCCCTAGTATTGATCTTACCACCGATAGTGTAGCTCTAGAGCAGAAAACATATACTCAGCTAGACCAAACAAGGCAAGGAGATCAGAGTAGTCTTGATACATTAGCATCTATGCAACAGGGTGGGGATAAAGGAAAAAGTATAGCGTTGGAGGCTTAATATTATGTGGGGGACAAAGTAATGTGTTGAAGCTCCAGTTTTCAACTAAAACTACCACTCCCCTAGAACAAGTAATACTCAACTTATCTCCATGTGATTTAATATTTGTTTCTAAGGTGTTAGAAACCCTCACATGGTTACATGAGAGTATTGAAAAGATAAGAAAAAGGAAGGAGGATCTCTGCCCTCTGAAGGATTCAATCAAACAACTCTTGCAAAATAATATTCCCCTCCAAAGACTAATAAGTTGAAAACCACTACTAGGTTGGTTGAAGATGAGAAAATAGGACATGTTGTCCTTGAGTTAGTGTAGGCTGTGGGAAACAAGGAACTTCATTCTTCCACTGTAGATGACTACACGGTGACAAGGATCGACATTGGTGATCATGAATGTGATAAGGACACGGGTTTGTGATATTTTTCAAACAATTTAATTTATAAGAGAATGGAGAAGACTAAATTGGAAAAAGATCGACTAAAGGTAATGGTCTAGTTACATTCTAAGATCCTCAAGTCTCTTTTAATTCCTCTCTCTGCTCAATTGGAAAGTTCCTCAAATACAATTTTGGATCTCACAACAAATAAAAACAAATAATTAATCAATCAACTATAGGTTGAAAACCTCTTCGGTAAAATATCTCGGGAGTGGATTGTGGATTTGAAGGTTAAAGGCCTTCCATTCATTGATAGACTCAGTGAATCATATGATTCTCTGATCTTGGCACAAAACATGGTTTCGTTAGAGATTATAGTGGAAAAATTAGAAGAAAACACATAAAAAATATAAATTCAATTAAAGAAATAGCTGATTTGAAGATCCCAACTGGTGTGAGCTTAGGTATTTTCAAATCAAAGAACTAAAATATATAGAAATGAATATTCAGCATGGTCAATAAGATCAAATGCATAGTCAAAAGTGTAAAGAAAATGAGGAATCTACTAGAAGAAGCAAAGGAAATGATCGACCAGGTCTTGGCATATTTAAAATATATTGGCTATGATCTTCAACAAAAAGATAGTTTGGGATAGTTAGATTGATACCATAAAAGCTCCTCATAATTTTTGTAAAGAAGAATATGAGAAACAAGCCAACATCAATACTACTCTAATATGGTCCCAATCCAAGACAAAGAGATCCCAATTGATTAATTGAAAGGAGATGATCAATGCAAACAGGAATCAACTAGTTATTGATAAAGATGGAAAGGGTGATATAATTTCTTAAATATAGAATGAAACAATAGATCTAAATTGCTTAAAACCTTAATTGAAATGAAACATTTATCTTGGAAGGTAGTAGATCTAGAAATACCTATTCTCTGATGTCTATATTGAGTTTCGGAGAATTTTGCAACTGGATCTGGAATAGAATCAAAGAGATAGAGAAAACCCATAAATATTTTCCTTTTCTGAGTCAGTTCAACCTTGAACCAAATGTGAGAGTGCAATTGTACACCAAAATGTTGACCTTGACATGCACTGCTCCAATGGAAATTCTGCTTGCGGATCCTAAAAGTTGGCCGAAAAGGGTATCCAGATCTGCTTTGTAATTTATTGTCCTGTACCTATACCTACAAGAAAAATGGTTTTGTTTGTTGGGGTATGGGTTTGCCTTAGTCAAACCCCAATTTATGAATTAACCTTGAAATAAATAATTGAAATAGGGAATGCTAGCAAGTAGTTGAAGTAGATCTAACAACGAATCTATGATAGTAAAATAGATATGCAATTGTATTTCGAATATAGACAAGTATGTTAATATGAAATCTTGGACTCAACATTAGAAATCATAAATATAAATCAAAACCTCCATGATTGTATGCTTGGAATCCACCTTGACGGAAGAATGAATGAATCTTGAGGATTCACAAAGAATCTTGAAGGAAGATCACACCACCATGATGGATAGATCTAGGGTTTGGATACTAAATCTTGAATGCTTGAACCAAATCACTTCAAAGGATTGAATGCTTGAATCCTTGATCTTCATATTGGCAAGTTGAATCCTAGGGAGTATATGACTTATTTTCTATTTTCATTATGGCAAAAAAGTCATATGAAGTTTTGACAGCAAACTTTGTAGTGGAAATTGACTAAGTATAGAAGACAAGAGAAAACAAAGATACATAGATGATCAGATCACCAGCGCACATGCGTACGACTGATTCAGACTAAGGGCCTTTAGACATAAGCTCTATGATATTATTTTATGCTTACCCTATACACATATGGTACAAAATATTAGTACATATAAGTTACAGAAAGAATAAGTACACTAGCAGTTTAGAATACAGAGTATGAAGCTGACTTTAGGTTTTTGATTAGCGTGTAATATTTTGTTGTGTAAAGGCTAAGTGCCTATTTTAATTAGTTTTTAATCATGTATTAAACATTATTGTAAAAATGCTTAATCCAATGTGTTTGGAAGCGTTGTGAATATCATTTTTGGGCCGACTAAGGTCTTGTTTATAGTTGCATCTATTTAGGCATATATATATATATGCAATGTAACAGTATATTACAAGTGTCAAAAAAAGATGCAGAGAAGAGATATAAAAGAACAGTATAAAGATGTCAGTATGAGAAAGATCCCTTAAAGAAGATAAGAGCTTAAGCGCGTAACCGGAACTGATTAGACATCTGTGTCATATACAAAAGTTCACTTTTGGATATAGTGCATATCTATTCTCAGGATGTTGTAGCCTTCATTCTCATTGAGAAGTGAGCTCTTGGACAGTGAGTCCTCACCCCTAACAAGATTGTTTGTAAAGACTCCTAACAGGGTCAGGTCTTTGTACTTGCATTGTAAAGACTACTCCTAATAGGGCAAAGGAACTTTAATAGCTTCATTATACTAGTGCAATATTTGTGGGTACTAATTCCCACCGATTTTTTCCTCTAATCAAGGTTTCCCCGTAATCATATCATGTGTTATGTGTTCTTGTGTTAAGCTCCAATTGATATACATTTGATTTATCTTTAAAGTTTTTTAAATAGAATAAATAGTTAAACACTGATTCACCCCCCACTCAGTGTTTCCAACAATTGGTATCAGAGCTTTGGGCCTCTGAAAGAAATTTTGACCACTTGAGGAGATCATGGATTCAGTAGAAGTAAAACATCTGAAAAAGAATCTTGAAGAAGCCCTTGAATATCTAGACAGATCTAAGAAATAAAATGAGGAACTTAAACTAAAAGTTGATGGCTCACAAATGCTTACCAAAAAGTTAAGAAAAGATTTGAAAGATTGCTCTACTGTAAATGATTTGGGTAAAATGGTCAAGAAACTGAATGAAGAAAATTTATCATTAAAGTATGAGATAGAAGAATTGAATGATCAGTTAACTGATAGCCTAATAGATATTGAATAGAAGAACAAAGAAAATAAACAGTTAGATGAAGAACTCATGCAAGCTAATATGAAAATCTTGGAACTGGAAAAAATCAAGAATAAGATTGAATCTAAATTATCAGGAGAAAAAGACAAGATTGATAAACTTCACACAAGTTCCGATCTAATTCAATCACATCTTTATGCACAAAAACTTAAATGTGATACCACTGCTATGGGATACAGTATATCTCAAACTAAAATCAACTCAATACAAGAAATAAAGAAAGCACAAGAAGCATCCATAGAAGCAAGGAAAGAGGAGAACACATCAAAGACTAAAACTGAACCACCTAAAGATGAACTCAAGCAAGTTAACAGAACTTATTATCCTTGTAACAAGCATGGACACTTGGCAAGAGATTGTAAAGAAGTAAGACCCTTTAATGGTTATTGTTACTCCTATAAAAATTTTGGTCATAGGGCTTTTTATTGTAGGACAAATCAAAGAAATCAGTCACAACTGAACCAAAGGAATCAGACTCAATATAATTAGAGAAATCAACATCAAAGAAACTTACAAAATATTACATGTTAGATATGTAATTACAATGGACATACAGCTAAACAATGTAGCATGATAAAGAATAATATTAGACCTCCTATCACCTATCACTCATGTGGAAAAGCTGGACACATCTCAAGGTTCTGTAGGTCAAGAAAACAAGGTCAAGAGAATCCTAAAAAGTCTCTATTTGAAGAATCAGGAGAAGTTAAGTTTGTGCAAGCTAAAGCTAATTCAGATAAAATATGGATTTAATTAAAGAAGGATAATAAAGAGAAAAAGGTAGTAGATGCATCCTCAGTGGATGCACCTTCTACTTCTATATAGTTGACCCTCATGGTCTTAGGGGGAGCTATTCTAGCTCTGAACCCCTGCGTGGCTGGTATACTCTTCTCTGATTATGTGCCTTTGTATTCATGGTAGTGATAACAAAAGAATGTAGTATGCATTCATGAATTGTCTATACTACATTTTGAATAAAGTTTGAAAGTCTCAGTGAAAGCACTTACAACATTAAATGCAGAAAAACTTTATATAAATCGGTGGATTGATTGATTATTCTCATTTTTTACATCTAAGATTAAAAAAATTGTAGAGCACAGGAGAACTAAGCATCAAAGCATTCAAAGGTATTGATTTGATTATTTTGTGAATAGATTGTAAGTTAAAATGGAACCCTAGAAGTCACGTCATTTTGAATCACCGTGAAACCCTATTTATCCAAACAACAAGTAAGTATGGCCACTCCAGTTGTATTCAACATTACTGAAAGGAAAAGATTTATGTTTAAAAAGAATCCCTTCAAGTCCATACTAGATGATGTAGAAGGAGAATTTTCTAAGACTCTGCTAGGATTCATCCATTTAGAAGACATTCATGTGTACATATACTGTAAAAAGGAAACGGTTGGAGATAATAGTATTGCTACTATTATGGCCTCAATGATTAAACCAGACTATTCATTTAAGGATGAATATGCGCATCTCACTGATAACCCTATCTTTGAGTACTCTAATGCGCATGATTTTTATGATCCTGAATGGGTGAAAATATTATTGAGCAGGATACATGATGACCTATATTGGATTGGTGAGGTTCCTGTCTGCATCACTACAGACCTAATTCATGAAATGAATGGACTTTCCAAAACAGGACTAGTTCTTCCTACTGGTAAAGATGTTAAGAAGTAGGTTGAACAAGCATGTTTATCAAGAAGTGATAGGTGTAGTATGAAAATTGATCCTATTAAGGAGGATGATATCAAACTACTCACTATGATACTTGGATACAAGTTTCAGCAAGCAAGCAGACTGAATAGTGTGTTTGCAGCAACAGTTCTAGCAGCAATAAGGATGGTGAGAGATAACACTTAGTACAATCTATGTGAACTATTGTGCACATAGTTGATTGAGAACATTCAAGCTATTAAGCATAACAAGAGCAAGATATTCACATTTGTCTCATTAATCATCTATCTATGCTTCCATATAGTAGGTAAAGTTGCCAATCTTTACCTAGACAAGAGTAAACCTACTATGTCCCAGATATCACTCAAGGCTACATCAGAGAGCAGCGTGAAGGACTCTATGGACATGGATACCAAAACATTTAGGATCAAGATGTAGAATAGGTTTATGATACCTAAGAAGACAATTGAGAAATACAAAGACACCATATGCTTCATGGTGGAGACTGAATGTACTTGCATGGAGGCAGTTGAGCCTAGAACAAAATGGATTCACCCTCTTGGTTATGAAGTTGAAGAACATGTTTTGGAAGGTTATGCACAAGTCCTCCTATCTACGCCTAAGGATCCCAATGAACCTAGATGGGGTACCTATAGAGAAAAGACAAATCAAGTTGATTTTGTCTTATACAGTGCTGAAAAAAAAAGGAAGGCATCAAGGATTACCTCAAATATCCTAAAAGTTCATGGGGTTACACAAGAAGACCTAGACAGAGCTAGGGAAGCTAATATTGCCGAAGAACTTGAGAAAACTCCCACAGAAGTCAAAATGGAAAAGTCTGATGATATGCCCATAAAGAAGAAGAAGAACTCAAATGAAGACACATCTACGCCATCAACCACCATTGATCTAGAATATTCTCCACCTTCTATACCTAGAAAGTTGACTAGAAGAAAGAAGCAAGTTCCTACAAATAATCCATCCTCAAGGACCACAAGGAGCAAGGTAAAGAACACACAAGCCCCTCTCGAGGTAGGATTTAGGCCCAGTCTAACATTCCTAAAGAATAGAATTGTTAATGAAGGTAGACTAGAATCTATAAAGAATGTCTATGATAAGTATCAAGAGATAGACAAATCAGAAATTCATTCAATGATTATATCTCATATGATCAAGTTCAAGAAGTCAGTATTGGAACTCAAGACAGTTATACTAGATAAACTATGGAACATAATGGACATATTAAAAAGGAAAGCAATTGAAGAGGATATGAGGATAAGAGAAGAAATATTAGATAGTCTTCTCCTTGTCTGATTACATGATGACAAAGCTATACTACTAGACTTAGTTAAACCTCATCTAAGAACCAAAAATAGAACACTTCATATCATGAATAAAGAGTATGATTTGGTTAGTGAAGAGACTCAAAAAGATTTTGAGTAGGTATTTATGGATAGACATATGTATCCTTCAATGGATCCTATAGAAAAAGTAACTCCAGTTCCTCCCAAATAGGTTACAGAACCAGTGATTCAAAATGCACCTAAGATAGGTCCACATGTTTCAGTTCCCTTAGTTTCAATAGCTTCTAATACCGTAAAAGATTCAAGAGATACTATAGTGATTGATGATATCAAGATATCCATGACCGCTAGTGACAATGATATGGACAAAGTTTAAAAAGCATTTGTAAGCAGTGAAGAGACAAAGGAGGTATGCATTGATGACACATGTTTACAACAAGATGAAGTTCCCTCTAAAGATTCAACAGATTTGAATAAAGAGTAAGATAATCAAACTAATGAGACACCAGTCATGGAGATCCCAGTAAAAAGTGAATGCATGGATACTAGTCAAAATACTATATACCATGCATTCAACCATCAAATTCATTGTTGTCAAGTTTAACTCCTGACTCAACAAGTCTAGATGCATGGGGAGAAGAAGACTTGATCAAGATTAGTGTCTTAGCCATGGAAAAAGCCAAAGAGAAACAAGTTATGAGAAACCCTGTCTTTTTGGAATCAGTGAACATTCTGAATGACCTAGTGCTTGCAGACAAAAAAGTGGCGAAAATTCAGTTAGTAATGATGTAGATAGCATCCTAACAAGCTTCAAAGCACACTTTACAAGTTTAGTAGACTCAACTACTAAAATTGCAGAAGATGAGTATAAAAAGGAAAGATTGAATGAACTAATAATTTTTTTTTCCTAAGATTTAAAGTCATTAAAGATTGGTTAGACAATGTTGAAAGAGTTGGCATCAAAAGGCAGAAAGGTTATAGCAAATTGCATGGACAGAGACAAACTCACCTCTGAACATATCAAAAAGATAGAAGAGGCAGATATCTTGGTTGATAACATAAGAAAATCAGTTGAAAAATCATCCCAAGAAATAAACATCTACAACAATATTTATCAAGGTCAGATAGACAAGATAGAAAAAGATAAAATGGAGATCAGTAAGATAAGGATCAGGCAGACTCAACTAAGAAATGCACTTGCACCCTCCTTAGCAGTTCTGGATGAGAACATTAAATAGATTGATGCAACCATTTCTACCTATGATCAAGGACCAGCATGGATTTGAAAAAGACAGAAAAGCTTACATATGCCTTATGCGCCCATCTACAAACAATTGATGCACTAAAGGCATTCTGTCAGTAAGAGATGAAGAATCTGCAGATAGCCTATCCAGATGTATACATGGAGTAAGTATCTAGACTTCAAATTTTGACACCTTTGTCATTAATGTCAAAGGAGGATTAAAGTAGGTATGGGGAGTAGTGTATATATGCAAAGAAATATGATAAAGTATATGTTAAAAAAAGATAATATACAGTTTTTGGTGTTAGTCAATTTTGAGTAACTTGGCCACATTCCTTTGTTGCAATTAATGACAAAGGGGGAGATTGTTGGCAAGTTGAATCCTAGGAAGTATATGACTTATTTAGTGTTTTCATTATGGAAAAAAAGTCATATGAAGTTTTGACAACAAACTTTGTAGTGGAAATTGACTAAGTATAGAAGACAAGACAAAACAAAGATACACAGATGATCAGAGCACCAACGCACGTGCTTACGACTGATTCAAACTAAGTGCCTTCAGACATAAGCTCTATGATATGTTTTTATGCTTACCATATACACGCATGGTACATAATGTTAATAGAGATAAGTTATAGAAAGAAGAAGTACATACACTAACAGTTCAAAATACAGAGTATGAAGCCGACTTCAGGTTTTTGATAAGCGTGTAATATTTTCTTGTGTAAAGGCTAAGTGCCTATTGTAATTAGTTTGTAATCATGTATTAAACATTATTTTAAACATTCTTAAGCCAATTTGTTTAGAAGTGTGTTGGATATAATTTTTGGGCCGACTAAGGTTTTGTTTATAGTTGCATCTATTTAGGCATAAACATATATATATGCAATATAAAGGTATATTACAAGTGTCAAAGAAAGATGCAGAGTAGAGATATAAAAGAATAGTATAAAGATGTCAGTATGAGAAAGAGCCCTTAAAGAAGATAAGAGCTTAAGCGCATAACTGGAACTGATCAGACATCTGTGTCATATACAACAATTCACTTTTGGATATAGTTCATATCTATTCTCAGGAGGTTGTAGCCTTCTTTCTCATTGAATGGTGAGCTCTTGGACAGTGAGTCCTCACCCCTAATAGGGTTGTTTGTAAAGACTCCTAACAGGGTCGGGCCTTTAACTAGGTCTTTGTGCTTGCATTGTAAAGACTGCTCCTAACATGGCAAATGAACTTTAACAGGTTGATTATACAAGTGCAATATTTTTGGGTACTAATTCCAATGAGGGTTTTCCTCTAATCAAGGTTTCCCCATAATCATATCATGTGTTATGTTTTCTTGTGTTAAGCTCCAATTTATATACATTTGATTTATGTTTAAAGTTGTTGTAATAGAATAAATAGTTAAACACTGATTCTCCCCCCCTCTCAGTGTTTCCAACACTTCAATGGAGAAATTTAATGCTTGAGAAGAATGTAGAACAATGGATGCTTGAAAGTAGAATTAATGTATTCTTGCCTCTTCAAATATTGTCTTAGTCCTTAGCACTTGTGATTATACATCAAGTCTTATGGTTATTTCAAATGAGAGGAGACGAGCTTCCTTATAGACAAATCTAGGGCACAAAATTCTAGAGAGGCTGACATAGGAGAATTAAATTCTAATTAGTTCTATACCCCTAGAAGTGGACCCATATTAAATATATTTTAAGATTCTTTACTTCAAAACCCAAAATAGCCAACCCAGAAGTAGGAAAATGAACTTTTGAGTGTCCCGCGGTAGACAACAAACTTTCCAATTAAAAAGGTGGACCTAGGTCAAGGTCGAGGTCAACCCTGACCTAGGTCAGGGTCGAGGTTGACCTTGAACTAGGTCAAGATTGAGGTCGACCCTGACCTAGGTTAGGATTGAGGTCAACCTTGACCTAGGTCAAGGTCAAGGTTGACCTTTACCCAGAGGGTTAGGACCCCTGGAAAATGTGTCAGGTGGGATAAACAGTGCCTAGAGAGGCCCAATTAGGGTCCTAAATAGGCACAGAAGATGCAGAAGGGGAAGAAATGAGAGAACAACATGGTGATGGCCCAGAATACCCCTAAGGATGGATAAACTTTCTTAACATGGAAGTGCTTCCATTTTAAGATGATACATTAAGCCCCCACTTTAGCGGGAGTATGGAAATCAAACATACTTGCGGTAAAGTTAGAAGAAATAATCTAGTGGATTGCAATGAGGTAGAACATCACTTAGTCAGGGACATGAGCCCCTAGGCAAAGGATTCTGACTCAACATACATGCACAAGGGTAAAAAATCAAAGAGAAATTAAAGCTAAAAAAAATACAAAAAGAAGGGTTCATACGAAAACAAACCCAAATCAACTAGAAAAGGAAATGTTACTAAGAAATGCTTCCTATAATAATATCATATTTGGAAAGCTATCATAAAAGTATAAATGACTATATAAGAAAAACAAGAGCAACACTATAAATAACATAGCTTCATGATCTAATGCTACTAGCATGAAAGTGAACGAGAGAAAAGAGAGTGATTACCTCACCTAGTAAGATGCTTACCATACCATGAATCACCAAGGAGGGAGTGCCCAACAAGTTTACCCATAAATTGTGCTTTGTAATTGTAATGCATCTTCTGACGGCTTTTGGAATATCCATAGATCTACATTCTTGTATCACTATGGAATATAAAATGCGTGTCTTTTTAGGATTTAGCAACTTATGTGCGTTACCTTCCAAGGATTTAGCATATTTGAGTTTGAAAATGTGTGTCTCTTGAGGATTTAGCAACTTGTGTGCATTACCTTCTGAGGATTTAGCAAAAATAAAAATGAAAATGCGTCTCTTTAGGATTTAGCAACTTATGTGCATTACCTTCTAAGGATTTAGCATGTTGTAAAATGTAAACTATAGTATAAGGGAGACCCTATATATGCCCCCTTCTTATTGTGGATACCTAATAGATAGAATAAGGAAGAGAAGGAGGATTCCTACTTCATAAAGTAAGGATATATCTTGTTAGCAACAACGTACACTATAATCTTACCGAAGAGTATTGACCCGTATATCTAAGAGCATAGATAATCGTGAAAAAGGATATGTCACTTATGGAAAAAGGATCCTCAAAGAGGAAGAATCCTATCAAAAAGACCCCCACCATAGAGGAGTGCTTTGGATAAAATATCATTTTTCAAAGAAAAACAAAGTTGGACAAAAGATTCAATCATCAAGCCCCCTGCGATCAAGAGGAAGTAGAATCTTGAAATGAAGGAAACAAACTCTAAACCAAAGCAAAGGCAAGAGTTTATAAAGAACATAATTTTCAAAATAAAGAAGGGGTGTTGACCTAGGACAATCATCTCTCATATAAGAGGGTATCCATAGCCAAAACATAAGTCTTTTATAAGGAAACAATGTTGTAGAATAAACAAATGCCACTAAGATAAGGAAAGTAGATCCTTAGACAGAGAGAAAGAAGGAAAACCTTGCCCCCCAGGGATGAAAGGAAGAGATATACCTATCAGATCAAGATATGTTGTGATAAAGAGATATATTTTTGAAACAAATGTCTTAGAAAAGATATCATGAATACTAGAAGAGAGCTATGGATGATTATAAGAAAAGGAATGATGTACCATAATACAAAATGATAGGGATATAATATAGAAAGAATAACCAATTAAGCTAAAAACAAATACATGCTAAGAACATAATGGATCCTAGAAAAATGGAAGAAATACCTCTTGCCCCCCAGTCAAGAGATAAGAGGGGGAAAGATCTATATTATAGAAGAACAAGGGGTATTCCCCATATGGAAATTATAAAGAAATTATAATACCGCATGAGAGTGAGATATAATTCCTACAGAAGATCTTTCTCTAACATACATCTTTAAATGCACATAATCAACAAGTAAATGTGTATTATTACTATAGTGAAAAGGACATTTGTACTTGGAGAGAGCATCTTTCGGCATAGGTTTAAAGATTTATTTCTTAGAATTCATTAACTAAACATATACCTTATTAGCCACATCTTGAGGGGTATCAGGGTAATCTAAGGAAGGTGTTGGAAGAAGAACATGAAGAGGAAGGTGACGATCAAAATCAACCACCTTAAGTTGACATAGTGGAAAGCCTAGACCATGCTTATCTTGTTTAGGGGATAGATGAACTAGATATTTAATACCATGTTCATTAAAACCAAGCCCTAAACCCTTATAACCTTGTTTATCCATCATATTGTATCTTGTAGTGTACATATCTTGTAAATATTCTACAAGAGGTGATTGTTTACGGTTATCATGGGAAAATTTTGTATAAGGCAGAATGATAGGTTTAGAAGAAGTTTCTTTTCTCTTTCCTTTAATATCATCATGGATCGAATAAGAAGGGGAAGGTATATCAAAGAATTATTGCACATTTGCATCATGAACCATAGTTTGAGCCCCATCATAAGTGTGGGAAGAACTAGGGATAGAAGATGAAGAAATAGGAGTGGGAATATGAGGAATTGGATTAGGAAGGATAGGATTGAGAAGATTAGGAACTAGATTAGGCAGGATAGGATTAGGAGGATTAGGAAATGGGGTATCATATACCAAATTATTTACATAATAAAAAAGAGCAATATGTCTGCTACAGAAATTTTTAATGAAAGTTTTGAAAGTAAGAAGGCTAGTATTAGTTAATCTGAAAATAGCATAAACAAGTGAAACATGAAGAGTAACAAACATAATGAAATGGTTGATACTCTCATAAACATCATAAGTACTATAAAGAGATGCTAAGAGAAGAATAATGAGGAAAATAATTATACCCCATAGCATCTTAAAGATCTTCATAGTGAATTAAATGCAAGAAATGTTTTTGTATTTTTATGAGTATGTAGAATTTTTTGTATTTTAAAATGCAAGAATATAAAAGAAAACTAATATAATATGTATGCAAAAGCATAGTCTCTGAGGAAAAGAGGCAAAGCATCTAACACTAAAAAGAAAGAGTTGTCTATCGCAGGTTCACAAAAATGTAAGATATAAATATCTATATTTTTATATAGGTGTGTGTTGTGTGGGGGGTGTTATGTGTGTGTTGATGGAAATGTGTAGCCTCCTAATACAAGACAAAGGAATCCCAATTGATTAATCGAAAGGAGACGATCAATGCAAAAAGGAATCAACTAGTTATGGATAAAGAGGGAAAGGGTGATCTAATTTATTAATTATAAAGTGAAACAATAGATCTAAATTTATTAAAACCTTAATTGAAATAAAAAATTTATCTTGGAAGGTAGTAGATCTGGAAATATCTATTTTATGATGTCTGTGTAGAAGTTGAGAAATCCAACTTCACAGATTGCCAAGAACACCTACATGCAAATAACCTATTGCTAAAAGAAAACCAAGGAGACAGAAGCACATGTTTGGAAAATCTCAGTGGAGTGAGATAAAATTGTATTCCAAAGTAATGAAACAATAATTACAAAAGTTCAACCTTAAAGGTGAACGAAACCGTAAAAAGGTAAAAGCTAGGTTGCGCAATATAATTAATATGAAATATTAATTATATGCACCTAAGAGACAGCTTAAGTGAAAATAGAGTACATAGACAACTTACTAATTAAATCAACATGATCTAATTAATAAGTGAAGTTAAATAGATACTCTAACACCTCCCCTTAAGCGAAGCTCAGGAGGTAAGGTAACCTAGCACAGCTATGAAAGCAGGAAAAGAGGGTACTGGCAACAAGGCTTGATCAGGTACCCAATACAACAAAATCTCTATGAACCGGAGATAAAGGAGAAAACCTAGTGGGAAGCACCCCTCTCCAAAAAGAGATAAACAAACATGCTAAAAAAAACATGAAGGAAGGAAGGCCTCAACAAGACCCCCCAAGGACAACCTCCATCACCCAAAGCATAGAATGCAATTGAAGATAGGGAAGAGATGCAAAAGGTTTGGTGAAGATGTTTGATGAAGGGTGCTTCCCTTAATGCCACAAACACATAATAGAAACAGAGAAGCAACAACAATTTGCAAGAACAGAAAATGGGCTTCTTATTATCTCCACAAATGTGGAATTACAAACTTTCAGAAT
>MU226249.1:7012232-7039594 GCA_018584345.1 Thuja plicata
TTCTTCTTGATCATCATTTCCTTCTTTGGCTTCATCCTCACTTTCATTTCTAACATTAAGATTCATTCCTCTACGAATCTCTTCTTGCAATGCTCGCACTTGTCTTTGGAGCTCTCTAACCTCAGGTGTCACAACGCCAGCTCTTCCACCATGTTCCCTTCATGGAGGAATTTTTGCAATGCGTGCTGAAACCCTAACCATGGTCCTGGTGCAAACTGCCTCACAGTCGGTGATCTGTTTACACACTCAGGAACTTCTCGCTATGATACCACTTGATGAAGGGTGCTTCCCTTAATGCCACAAACACATAATAGAAACAAAGAAGCAACAACAATTTGCAAGAACAGAAAATGGGCTTCTTATTATCTCCACAAATGTGGAATTACAAAATTTTAGAATTACAATATGCAAAGCCACATGGGCATTCCCCTTACAATATTCTGTAGGACAAAGCCTCGAATTATTACCCAGATCTACCCAGAACTTCCCTAGACAACACTATGGGCCTTCTTTATATAGGAAATTTCCACTGCTCGAGAAGGTTCCAGAAATCTAGCCATTAAGGCCAACTACCCTTAGCATTCAATTATTTTTCACTTTTATTACAAAAGGGTCAGCTTTAAATATTTACAAAACATGAGATTAGGTAGCCCAACTTCTGGAAGCCATAACTTTTGAACCGTAGCTTCGTTTGGCTATTATAACCACTTTACAGAAAGGGGAGATCACGATCTACAGTGCCTAACTTGCGAAGCACCAGTCAGCCTAGGGTTTGACCTCGATCCAGAGCCTCTAAGGTCCTAAAAATTGAGTTCAAAGATTTTGCACCCTAAAATCTCAATAGTAAATCCTTAATAACTTCGCCAATATAGATGATCTGGAAATGAAATTCAACTGGCATTCTTATATGACTAAGATGAACCTTCACTTCAAAAATTAGAACATTCTGAGTTCAAATGATGAACTTACTAAAAATAGTAAGTTTCCAAAAATAGCAGCTTTGTACAAAATAACCCTTATTGAATAGGAAAACATATATTTTTGGGTGATGCAAGATTACCCTTACACCCAGGATGCTCCTGCATCAATGGTAGTAAACTGCGCGTCACTGGGAATGTACTCCAAAGTGAGAACACCATCGTAAATCTACTGACGGATGAAATGCATATGAAGCTCAATGTGTTTAGTGCATTGATGCTCCACCGGGTTGCAGGAAATGTGAATAGCACTCTGATTATTGCACCACAGAATAGTGGGATGATTAGGAGTAAAGCCAAACTCAGTCATCAACTATCAAAGCCATAGAATCTCCTGACTAGCATGCACTGCTTCTCTGTACTCAGCCTCTATAGATGAAATTTCATGAGCATTCTGCTTCTTGCATGACCATGTGATAGGACCAGAGCCAAGACAAAAAACAAAGCTAGAAGTAGACTTTCGATCATCAACATCACCAGCCCAATCTGATTCAGTGAAGCCAACAATGTGAGGATCTGTTGATGTGTAATGAATGCCATACATAAGTGTGCCCTGAATGTATCTCAAAATATGCTTGGTAGCTTGCCAATGACTCTCATGAGGCTCATGTGAGAACTGAGAGACTAGACCAACTACAAAGGAGAGATCAGGATGAGTGTGTGTCAGGTATAACAAAATACCAACCAACTGCCAATACAATGTAGGATCCACTGAAGGTGAAGTGAAAGAGGTAGATAAAGTAACACCCGACTGAAAAGGTGTGGGAGTAGGCTTGCAATCAAGCATATCAAAGCACCGAAGCATGTCAAGAGCATACTTCTGCTAGTAAACAAAGATCTCAGTAGGGGAATGAACAATTTGCAGACCTAGAAAGAGTTGTAATAGACCAAGGTCTATCATCTCAAACTGCTCCATCAATGCACGCTGAACATCATGAATCATAGAAGATGAGATACCTGTGGTGAAAAGATATCAACATATAGCACAGGGATCAAAATGTCATCCCCAAGACACTGAATGTAGACTATAGGATCGGAATGACATCGTGTGAATCCTGTAGAAAGAAGAAAGGAGTACATCTTCTCATACCAAGCTCGAGGGGCCTGTTTTCTACCATACAAAGAATGCTAAAGTTTGCAAACCAAGGAGGAATCCTGCACAAATCCCTGAGGCTGCTCCATATAAATCTCCTCAGTAAGATCACCGTGCAGGAATACACTCTTCACATCCATTTGAAAAATGGACGATCCCTAAGAAGATGTGAGGGATAAGACAAGGCGAATAGAGTTCATCTTCACGACAGGGGAAAATGTATTAGTGTAATCAATACCCTCAACCTAAGAAAAACCCTTTGCAACAAGACGCGCCTTGTACTTATCAATAGAACCATCAGCAGAAAACTTAGTATGATACAACCACTTGCATTGCACTAACTTTCTTCCCTTAGGAAGAGAACAAAGATCCCAAGTGTGATTCTTCATCAAAGAAGAATACTCCTCCTCCATAGCACTGTCCCACTCAGTATGTCCTATCGTTGCCGCAAATGTCTGAGGATCAACACAAATAGCATGACTCAGAAGACTAGAACCCGTAATATGAGACCAGGTGCGATAGGAAGTGGAAGGGTCACCAGCCAAAGATCTTGCAGCATCAACTGTAACACATGCCCATCTAGGTATCAGTGGAGGATCCTGTGGTGGAGGTAAATGGGGATCACCAAGATCATCATCCTCATCATCCTGAAAAGAAACTAGAAGAGATGAGGGAGTAGTGGTAAGTGAAGTAGAATCTGGAAGCGGGGTATCTACTGTAGGAAGACGCTCATAAAACTGGACATCCCATCAAAATAGGACCTCTTTGAAATCAGGGTCAAACAACCTGTATGCCTCAACATCCTCACAGTAGCCAAAAAAAATGAGGTGTCAGCTCTTCCGCTCCATAGCTCTCCTCTGAGTGTTAGGCACAAATGCCCATGCTTCACTACCAAAAACTTGGAATGAAGATACATCAGGCTTGACATGAGACCAAGCCACATCAGGATTCATATGTCAAACTGCCTTCTGAAGCATCTGATTCTGAATATAGTTGGCACAATTGACTGCCTCTGCCCAAAAAGATGAATCCATGGACCTGGACTGTATCATACAATTGGCCATCTCCCGAAGTGTTCTATTCTTTCTCTCTGCAACACCATTCTGCTGAGGGGTGTAGGGCACTAAAAACTAAATATGAAGACCATGTTCAGAGCAAAAATCCCTAAAAGCTTGGTTCACATACTCCCCCCATTATCTATGCATATCCGGTGAATAGAAAGACCATATTACTTCTCCACAAATGTCTTAAAGACTTGAAATAAATCAAAGACATCAGACTTGTACTTCAAAAAGTAAACCCATGTGCACCTGGAGAAGTCATCAATGAGAGTAAGCACATATCTAGCACCAGAAAAAGGAGTAGGAAATGACATGAGGTCACTATGAATGAACTCCAATGGTGCCAAGGCACGAGTAGCTCATCCGTGAGGAAAAGGATCCCTATGTCGTTTGCCAAGAACACAACCCTGACAAACCCCATTAGTGCAAGTAATCTATGGAAGCCCAAGAACAAGGGCCTATGTGCTCATCTACTGAAGATATCTATAATTGACATGGCCCAAATGCTCATGCCAAAGTCTTCTCACTGAATCTACATGTGCTATAAGACAGGAACCTATGCCAGGAAAAGACTCAAATCCATCAAATCTGTATAGGCAGGATGTAGTGTCAACACTCCTAGTAGCCACAATCATATAAGAATCATGTAAGTCCCAAATAACCACATCATGTGGTGAGAACTCAACTATCTTACTAGAGCCAGAGTGGAAAATCTAATAGATAAACAATAGGTTTGTCAAAATGTTAGGGACAAAAAGAACATCCTGAAGAGAACCCCTAGCTAATGCAACAGAACCAAAACCCAAAACTGAAAGATGAGATGAGTTCCCAACAACAATCTGTGAAGTAGCACAAGGAGCAAGTGAGGTGACCAAGTGCTGAGTGTGAGTCATGTGGTGAGAGGCACCAGAATCAAGAATCCAGGTGGGCCTAGAAGTCATTGCTCATGCAGTAAGAGCATGACCTTTCCCTGCAGGGGAGGATGTGGACTAAGGAGCTAAAATGTGATGCTCCTTCATGGCATCCTCTAAAGCCTCCAAATGTTTCTAGCACCTAGAAACATGATGTCCATCCTTTCCACAAATACTGCAGGTCTCAACTAATTTCTTCTTAGTCTTGGAGGTAGACTCAGTAGACTTCAAAGAAGATTTACCCTTGGAAGGGTTAGCTGGAGGTTTAGAATAAATTTTTTGTGCAGGTTTGGAGGAATACTCATTTCCTGTTGAATCTTTCTTCGGTTTGGCTTTCTATTTTGGTTTCCCTTGTGAAGACTAAGCAACCAATGCTTGGCTAGAAGAGCTAGAAGCATCCATCTATTGGATCTTTGCCTATTTTCATGTCAACCGATCATAGAATGTCTCGAATGAAGGCATGGTGTGTCTAGTACCCAAAGCATCCATGGTGGAGTAGAAAGTAGAAGAAAATATCTGATACTGTCCTCTCAACTTTGAGAGTATCAGGAAGATACACTCATCATCTGTCTTGTTTCTCCCACATCCCTGCAAAACTGAGCGCAGAGATTTGAACTTCATCAAGAAGTCCTCCATAGTAGGAAAGTTGGTAGGAGTCAAAGTGGTAAGCTCTACATCAAGCTGTAGTGCCCAGAACTCATTCACTATGCCAAACAAATCTGAAAACTTGCCCCAAATGACCCTAGGAGTTGTCAAACGATCCAAGTTAAAAAGGAGACTGTCAGAGATGTTCAGTGCAATCAGGCCCATGGATTCATCCATTTTATTCTTGTGCTGAAGAACCTCAAAAGGACACTATAGGATAGGTTGGTTTTTATCTAGACATGACCATAGGCCACGTGACATGAGTAGCCTGGTCATGTGTGCTTTCCAGGTGTGGTAATTGTGCGGTGTCAGCCAAGCCACAGAGGGGTCTGACATTGAGAGAAGAAGAAGACAAAAATAGAAGGGTCATTTCTGAATTTAAATGACAGAAATAAAAAGCACCCCCACAATGTATAATTCTATCCCCCATACAGGAAAGAAACAATTACTGAAAGCACAAAAAATGAGAAGAAAACCTGGACGCCAAATGCAGAGATGGAGGAAATGAAAGCCTCTATTTCAACACCAAAATTGAGGGATCAAACTACCTAATCAGCGATCAATACTAGCACCATTGTGTCCGACTCAGAAACACCTTTCTGACGATGTTTTATTTTTAAAAAACGGACATCATATGCCCAAGTTATGGCCAAAACACCAACGATGCCTCTGAAAAATAGCTCTCTGGAAAAAAACCAGACACTGGAAAAAATTTGATGGTAAAATGGCCGTCACCTGTCTGCAGAAAAAAATTTGATGGCCATATGGTTTTCAGATGACTGTCGGCCGAAAAAAGTCAAAAGTGCAAGAAATTTTTTGAAAAATGGCCGAAAAGGAAATCTGGCAGGGTGATGTCAGTAGTGACATCACCACTGTCTTGTCGGTGTTGGGAGGCAGCAGCAGGTGGCAGGCCGGTGGTGGGTTGCTGACGGTGGCAGAGACTGGGCAGCTCACTAGCGGGAGTGCCGGTGGTGGTAGGCCCAGTGGCTAGTGGGCGGCGAGCCGGCTGGGGCCGGGCGCGGGTTGGGCCGGGGTGGCGCGCTCTAGCACCGCCTGCGTAGGGTCTAAAAACCCTAAAAAAATCAATTTATTTTATTTTTTATTTTTTATTTTTGCCTCATTTTTTGAGTCATATGGCCTAGGAGGGAGAAATTTTTCCTCTGGGGTCACTGTGACCAAAACCAGCAAAGTTTATATGTATTTTGACTATCCCGGGCCTTCTAAATGTAATGGTGGAGTCCGTTTTGGCTCAAATGGCTCTAGAAAATAGTGCCTCATCCAAAATGAAGATGAAACCCAGAGAAGTTGTGGCTTTTGTCTGTGACTCATGGCTTCAAAAAATCCTCAGACCAGGCAGTAGCAGGGAAGCTCTGATACCATGTAGAAGTTGAGAAATTCAACTTCATAGATTTCCAAGAACACCTGCATGCAAATAACTTGTTACTGAAAGGAAACCTAGGAGACAGAAGCACAGGTTTGGAAAACCTCACCGGAGTGAGAGAAAATTGTATTCCAAAGTAATGAAACAATAATTACAAAAGTTCAACCTTAAAGGTGAACGAAACCCTAAAAAGGTAAAAGCTAGGTTGCACAATATAATTAATATGAAATATTAATTATATGCACCTAAGAGATAGGTTAAGTAAAAATAGAGTACATAGACAACTTAATAATGAAATCAACATGATCTAATTAATAAGTGAAGATAAATAGATACTCTAACAGTCTGTATTGAGTTTCGGGGAATTCTGCAACTAGATCTGGAAAAAAATATGAAGACAGAGAAAACCTAGAAATCTTTTTCTTTTTTGAGTTAGGTCAACCTTCACCCAAATGTGGGAGTGCAATTGTACCCCAAAATGTCGACCTTGACCTGCACTACTCCAACAGAAACTCTGTTTGCAGATCCCAAAAGTGGGCCAAAAAGGGTATCCGAATTTGCTCTGTAATTTGTTGTCTTGTACCTGTACCTACAAGAAAAATGGTTTTCTTTGTTGGGGGGTTCTTTATTCAAACCCTGATTTAGGAATTAACCTTGAAATAAATAATTGAAATAGAGAATGCTAGCAAATAGTAGAAGCAGATCTAACAAGGAAGCTATGATACTCAAATAGATATGTAATTGTATTTCGAATATAGACAAGTATGTTAATATGAATGCTTGGACTCAACATTATAAATCATAAATGTAAATCAAAACCTCCATAATTGTATGCTTGGAATCCACCTTGAAGGAAGAATGAATGAATCTTGAAGATTCACAAAGGATCTTGAAGGAAGATCACATCACCATGATGGATAGATCTAGGGTTTGGATGATGAGTCTTGAATGCTTGAACCAAATCCCTTCAAAGGGTTGAATGATTGAATCCTTGATCTTAAATGGATAACTTGAATGCTTGAGAAGAATTTAGAACAATGGATGCTTGAATGTAGATGATAATGTATTCTTGCCTCTTCAAATCTTGTCTTAGTCCTTAGCACTTGTGATTATACTTCAAGTCTTATGGTTATTACAAATGAGAGGAGAAGAGATTCCTTATATATAAATCTAGGGCACAAACTTCTAGAGAGGCTGACATAGGAGAAGTAAATTCCAATTAGGCCTATACCTCTGGAAGTGGACCCATATTAAATATCTTTTAAGAGTCGTTGCTTTAGAACCCAAAACAACCGACCCAAAAATGGGAAAATGAACTTTCCAGTGTCCCCCGACAGCTGACAAACTTTCCAATTGAAAATGGGGACTTGGGTCAAGGTCGACCTTGACCCAGGGGGTCAGGACCCCTAGAAAATGTACCAGGTGGGATAAACAGTGTCCGAAGAGGCCCAATCAGTGTCTTTAACACCCACAGAAGATGTAGAAGGGGCAGAAATGAGAGAAAAACATGGTGATGGCCCAAAACGTACCCTAAGGAGGGACAAAATATCTTAACATGGAAGTGCTTCCATTTTAAGATGATACACCTTCCTTTCCAAGGCTAAAGAAATCATGAAACATATCACTTATTGGAATATTCATAACACCAATGTCACGGTGCCATATTTTGATGACATCACAGAAGCAGCCAATGCTTTGAAAAGATACAATGAAGACCAAGAAGCTTAGGAGGAAGAAATGGAAGGAGTGGTGACATGAAGAAAAAATACCATGGTTCCATGATGTTTGGTATTATGTGTTATTTTTAGTTTCATAATTATTCTTGTTATTTAAAATTATTTATTCTATATTCTATTTATTTTTTGGAATTCTAAAGGACACTTTTTGTAACCATCTGTGGCATACCAAGAGCCTATATATTTTGAAGCGAAACTCAATGCAAAGGACCAACAATTCTAATTCCAAATCTCCCCTATTACTTTGATAACCGAGTGTGACTCATATTTAGAGTTAGTTATTATTCATAAAAAATTCCTAGCTTCTTTCAATTAATGGTAGTGAATTAATAGATGAATTTTGAATACTCGACTTTGATTTGATATTTATGTTTCAAGGTGTTCTTTTTGGCACTATCTATTGATGCTTATTCACTCTTCTATTAATTTGAGGAGTAATTTCACAAATCTGAATTCATTTTCACATTTCCATCTTTGTGTGGAAATTTAAGCAGTAGATCATGGTAGTGTGTGTTTGATATTATTCTTCCTTGAGTCTTTAATTTGTGGATAATTAATAGTGTTGATTATTTAATAAAAGCCTTTCCTGCTTTTTGGTAAAAAGCATACCTTTATTTTGTTAGTAGAAAAGAATAAAATTCATTGCACATTGTATAAGAGAGTTGTGCCTTTTAATTCAGAGAATAAGTTGTTTATAATTTGTTCAACTGTTGTGTATCAGAAGGAGTTTAAAGGGTAAGAGCCAATTTAAGAAAAATCCTAATCTGTTAAACCAACAATGATATGTCTTTAAGACACCTCAATGTCCCCCTATTTGGGAATTGTATGCATTTGAGATAGTATGCATTCTTTTAATTGATAATTTATATACATAAATAATCTATCTTCGTACTGTGTAATAAATCTTCTTTCCAAACATACTTATCAATTGAAGATGGACCATCATGAATTTTTAGAATGATATTATGTATATGAGTATAATGTTGCCACACCTCTCATGAAAACTCTAACTATTTAGGATTTAATAAGGAAATAACACAAATATTTTCTTTTTCTACTTCTTATTAAGAACATGGCTTTAGCTATAGTATTTTCCTTACCCTTTTTATACATGATTTGAAATTCATACCCTAGCATCTTGGTAATACATTTTTATTGTTCTGGTGATGATACTCATTGTTCCAATAAATATTTTACTCTAATTATTTATCTTGACTTTGAAATGGCTTCCCATCAAATATTGAAAATATTATAGTTTAATTGCATGAACATTGGATAAAATTTCATTTTCATGTGTCAGGCTTAGTAAATGTTTTTCTTCAAGTTGTCAATTCTCAAATGCTAATGGATGCTCGTCTTGCAATAATACTACCTTGATTCCATTTCTATAAGCTTCACATCATATTGTAGTTCCACATCTTTGTATAAATTTAATGCATAATAAATTTGAGGGATTTCTCTTATATTCTCACATTTGAACCATATATTTCATTGTTTAGGAATAATCAGTTAGCATTTCATTCATCTCAAACTTGTGTAACTTATGAAGCATTACGTTATGCTCACAAAGTTCTAAACCATATTGATATTCCTACATTTTATCAAGATTTTATAAACTACATGTTGCACCACCTTACCACTTTAACCCAAGTGTATAACACACTCTAATAGCCTCAAGTAGGTACATCACATTTTTACAAACACCACTGGTAGAAAAAAATGAAATCTGTCATGGCCACAACAATGCATAGTAATTTTTTTATCCCTCTAGCTAGAGAGAAACAACATAGATTACATCCATTCACATCACATTTCTTCTCCTTATCAAGAATTTCATATGTATACCTAGGTACATGAGTTTTATTTTAATGTTTTATATTGTAAAAAAATATTTGTATTTATCTTTAATAAATCCATTTAACATTTATTTATATTTTTAATGAGACCGAATTAAATTTTTTCAGTGTAGAGTGTGAGAAGAAAATACATAAAAATAATTAAAAGAGATGATGCTAACTTATTCCTCTTGATGAGTCATGCCCTATAATATTTTTTTAGTATATATAAGTATTTCTAATAATTAGGCTTTATAATATTGTAGATCATATCAACAATCATCTCCCCTTTAATCAACCATGGTTACCTTTATACACACAAGCATTTCCTCTTTCCTTAGGTCAATATGCTCAAGCATAGAGTAAAAATCATTCCTTCATATGATAACTTTAAATGGAGCCAATAATACTTAAATTGAACTATAAAATTTAATAAATAGAAATTCATTCCTCATGATGTATCATGCCCTATAGTATCTTATTTAGTATGAAAAAGAAATCCATGTTACTAATGATTAGGCTCTATGATTTGTTAGGTCACATCCAGAATCCTTTCCCCTTCATTCAACCACTTGTTGCCTCAATTTACACTAACCTTGCCTCTTTCCTCGAGTCAATATATTCAAGCACATGGTAAAATCCATCTCATCATATCATAGTATTAAATGAGCCAACAATACTTACATTGAACTAGAAATTTTAATAAATAGAAATGTATACCCCTTGATGTTTCATGTTGTATAATATCTTGTTTAGTATGAAAAAGTAATACGCATTGCTAGTCTTTAGGCTCTATAATTTTGTAGGTCATATTCACAATTATTTGCCCTTAATTTAACCACTTTTTACCTCCATATGTAGTAATCTCAAGCCTCTTTCCTTAAATCAATATGTTCAAGTACATAGTAAAACCCATTTCTACATATGATAACTTCAAATGGAGCCAACAACACTTACTTTAAACTAGAAAAAAATATAAATAGAAATGTAGTCCCCTTGATTTGTCATTTGCTATAGTATCTTGTTTAGCATGAAAAAGTAACATGTTGCTAATATTTAGACTATGATTTCTTAGGTCATATCCACAATCCTTTCCCCTTCATTCAACCACTTTTTCCTTCCATATACACTAGCTTTGCATCTTTTCTTAAGTCAATATGTTGAAGCATACGATGGAACCCATCTCATCATATGATTACTTTAAATGGAGCTAATAATACTTACATTAAGATAAATTTATAAATAGAAAATAAATCCATGACACTACTTTTCTTGTCTAACATATATATATATAATTTTTCCTTAATGTTTCCATTGGTAAAGGATAGTATTACTTTGTTTGTATATGGAAGTCCTTAAGGCCATGCATCCCTTGAAAAAGGTGTCTGATTGACTGATATGATGATTCGTTGTGGATATATAAATCCTAGCTAGGGTCATAGCACCTAAGGTAAAACAAAGTTGGGTCACGAGGAACCTGTATGATTGATATAACTCTGTAGGGACAGAAGGGCATTCTTCATAAATCATCCATGGTCTTTAGCATAAGAAAAAGGGATGTATAAATATGAATCTAAAGCTTGTCAACCAAGCAAAAGCTTTCATCCATTGGTCTTTATCACAACAAAAAGCGATGTATAAATATGCTTCTAAAACTTGTCAACCAAGCAAAACCTTCTTGACAGGTAATGCTTTCCTTTGCCCTTATTCTTATCCTCGAGTGCAACATAATCACATGTCCAACAAGGACTGCACTAAAATCCAATTCACTGGCCCAGGCTTTATGCCTTCCAAATTGCACCTTACATTTATCTATGGCTCAGATTTCTAACCTTCGATATTACTTTTCAATGCTCTAATACCAAAGGTATTCTTCTCTTTTCCTTGTATTATATTTACTCTTACATATGGGTTTCTGTCTATGAATTTTGTACTTTATAAGAGAGTATATCTACCACAGATAATGACCGTTATGTTTTTGGGCATATCAAACTAATATGACCTGGGTGGAATGGACTGACCATATGCCATGAATGATCCTTTATGACCCAGTCAATAGTGCAATACGTAGAATTAATTTCTTTATCATCTAAAAACAATGCAAACTCATAAATTATCAATGTAAGTTCAGTATTTTCTCATTCACAGTAAAAGTAGTGTAAGTGTTTAAGGATCTAATCAAGTTTAGTCAGATATCAAACTAAATTCTGTATTCTTATAAGCTTACATCCCAAGAATGTTTGCAATGGAAGAGTATAACTATATCCTTAGTAAACTAGTTAAACGAGAATTCATTATGTATCTTAACCATTTGTTCTCATGCACAATTTTCTTAATCCTTTCCTACTACCATTTTAAGTGAGACAAGATTCTAAACACCATGAAAATTCTTCTACATAAGATTCTAAACATCATGAAAATTCTTCTAGTTACATCTCAGAAAATCTTTAATACATAAATGCATATGCTTAATACAATAAATTGAAGTATCATATTATCTTAACTCTGAAGTTTTTTTTTTTTTTTTCATTACATTGTACAATTTTATTATTATTATTATTGTTTTGCATTACTTTCTATTATTTATCATTTCATTAAGATAGTTAAAAAAGAAAATAGATCACAGACTATGATTCGAAATCATATGTATTAATTTTCTACAATTAATGAATTGATGAAGATAACTTCTAAATTGTATATTAATTTTTGTATCAACATTTCAGATTACAATCTATGATCCATCATGAAAATAAAATTGTACTAATTCAAATTGCTCCAAATAACTTATCTATGTTTAACATATTATTGTTAAGATGCTAGACCCCGTATGGTCTGCTAACAGACAATCATGTAAATCGTTTTTGTTTACAATGTTTATTAAAAAGTTATATGATCTTTAATCTATTTCATATCTTCAACTATACAATTATTTTTTATATTGAAAGGGTTATAAGTTGTATTCAATTGAATCGCGACAGCATCTTAGTGTGATGTCGGATGATAGTACTCGAGGTTATAAACAGTTTTTCTGATGCAGATTGATTCCACTACGGCATTGAGTTTGATTCCTATCTCGTACATTCAACACAAAAATATAGTAATAGTAAACTTCATTTTTTATGTCCACAAATTTTCATCATAAAATTTCATACAAAATTAAAAGTACTACTGCTACTGTTTGATCATCAACTCTCAACAGGAATCAAAGTGAATAGCTCTTGTCAACATCTCAGCTGGGTACTGGCATTTCCTGCTTGTGAAATCGCCATTGCATGAACGTGGGTATCAGAGGACGATAGCGAAAATTTCCAAGGCAATAATATGAGAAGTCTATAAAAATTCCACAGATTCTATCATACAGTCAAAGCTGTGCAGCACACGTTTGGCATATGTACGTGGTCAGTGTAATAATGTATTGCAGTCTTGTTGTGACGATGAAAGTTGAAAGTGCCGTGGAGACAAGTGGTCCCATTCGAGCTGTATTATGGACTAGGGTTTTGCAGTTGGGTACCATACGCAGGTTGTTCCAACATTACACGGGTTTGTTGTTTTTCATTTGGAGTCATGCTACAGATCTATTTTTACTTCTTAGAGAATCATTGTTTTCATTAGATTAGTAGGGGATGGGTCCCGATTCTGGCGATCTCATCTCTGGTCGGATTGATAAAAAAAAATCAATATTAAAAAATACAGAAATTAGGGAAAGAATTCAGTAGTTGAATGCATTCTAATAATTGTGATAGTGCTTGTTGATAAATGTCCATTTTTTTTGACAATATTGTATTAATAGTTGTGGCTTTCAAGTTGCTATTGATGATGATGATTACTCATATTTGAATGCAATGTATTGTTTAGATCTAAAGAGTAACAAATCATGTGATGCCACATCAGCGCACTAACAAACCATGACTTAGTGCATGAGTACCAATCTCACCTATTTTTGAGCCTTTTTAGGCACCTTGGCAAAAAGCATGCTAAGGTGGCATCATATTTGATGGTGTGGCCCTAAAACATTAGTTATAAGCAAGGGACTTGCCAAGCAAGCTGTTGTAAGAAATTGAGAACGATTTCAAAATTTCATGTAGAATTTTGAGAAGCGCAAAGTTAGATTGCTTAACTACTGTGTCCTCCCCCCTAGTAGAGAACCAACTTGTGAGCAATAATAGTCCACCAACACAACTGAGGGGGGGCGGGGGAGGGGGGTGGGTGAATCAGTTGTGAGCAAACTAAATTTAAACTTTATACTTTGGGAATCATATACTTAATGTCAATCTGAACATAAAAAATGTAATACCATAACACAAGAATTTGTGGTCGAGGAAACCCTATTAAGGGAAAAACCCTGGTGAGAAATAGCACCCACAAATATTGCATTGATAGTATAGTATCCTGTTAGGAGATTTAGCCCTGTTAGGAGCTGGTTATTACATACAATACACAGTCCTTGTTAAAGGACATACCCAATTAGGAGTCAAGAGAAACAAAAGGCTCACTGCCCAAATGTGAAGGTTAAATCAACCTTCTGGACTCAGTGTCCAAAATACAAATATAGGAGTAACAGTAACCATCTAGAACTGACTGATAGAAACTTTCTTTTCTTAAAAAATTCCAATGAAGTTCATCACAATCACTACCTCCACTCTACATCCTACAGAATTCACAAATACAAGCTCGCGGCTTCAACATTCCACATCCATGTTTTCTCACCAAGAAACAACTCTTCTTTTTACAATTTTACAATAAATAATTAGGTTGGCTTGTTAAGACTTCCCCAATATAAAAACAATTAAATAGACCCTTGTTATGATACACACGATACCTTATCACAAGTAAACATCAATTAAAATTCATCAATGATACTCCAAGATTTGAAATCCACGCTTGCCATCCTCTAAACACGTTACACAGTTGTTGTCATCTATAAACAAATCTTTGCAAGATCACATGCTTGAGCTGACATCACCAAGAACACAACGACCCAAAAATCATAAGTAACATTATTCAACATGTCTTTTACCACGCCTTAAGCTCGTAAATCACAACTCATGCTGGCATCAAAGTTATCTCCAAAACACAGAGACTAACTCTGTCACAATCCATTGTCACTGTCATGTACCCAGCCTTCACAAAAAAATTGTAAATAATGCTAACAATAAGATCAAGCCAAGAAACCTTAGATATACGATCACTACTCCTCCCTATATACATTTCCATGCTCGCATGCTTTGAAATGTCTATACAGTGTTCGCACACTTCTGCTAGCCACCCCTATACCAGTGATAATCAGTGTGTCTGAGACTTCAACTGAAACATGTGTTGACATCAATAAAAAAAAATCAATGAAAACACCTCTCACTAAACCAATTCCAACAATCTCCTCCTTTGGCTTTGATGGCAACATAAGATAAAATCCATCAACCCAAAGAGTATCCTTCTCAATACAATATTCTCAATATCCTCTTCACAACTCCCCCTAAAATAGTAGGGATTTTCTACTTCTATCACTCCCACTTTAACATCAATGGAAAAGGTTTCCATATGTATCTTCTTTCTCTGATCATGCCACCTCTACAACATGTAGTTTTTCACATCTTCATGCCTTAAACTAGGTGCTTGACCACCCAAATATGTCATGATATGTTCTGGGATCACTCCCCCTAAGGAGTGCATCCAAGCATCTAGTCTAGTGATTGATATAGCTATGATAGCTACTTGACTGATGCATTTATGCATTATTTAGCTCTTGTAAGGAGGGGTTCCCACCCCAAGCATACATTTGAGATACTCAAAGGCATCTTTTGGAAAAGGTTTGTGAATTTATCTTCTATTTTGATGCAGAGGCTAGGAGTGGATTTGTAATCTTCTTAGGATAATGGAAACTTCCTCGGTTGTTTTGTAACAACACACTATTCATCCTTCAATCAAGGATCAATTCTAGGCCACAACCCACACTCTATACCTTTCAGTGGTCAAATCCATCATCTTTTACCACCCTAGGCTCCACATATTTAGTTACTCTCCCACAACTTCACATCCATCCATTCAACCATGCTTCATGCTCCATGGTTGTCCTCTAACCAATCAAACCAACACCCTTAACTCCCCTGAAGATTGTTCCCAATCCTTCTAAGGTTCTCAAGACTTTTCTAAATACCATATCTCCCACATTCAAACTCAACTTTCAATGGTTATCCTTCCAGAACCAAACTTCTCTTCTTAGGATTGTCCTACTAGCCCTATCCAACAAGAAACTTGTAGTTTTCTCCAAAATTTCACAAGGACTCCCCAAACAAATTAGAGATCCAAATACCCTTTTTTCAAGTTACCACACATATGTTTAAACCAATCAGACTTGTTTCAGAACATCTCCTTCTAAAACTGTTGGCTAAGTTTTATCCCTAGGTCTAATAGCCCAAATTACAAAGAAACCCTATCATGGTTGTATCCCCTGACCTTGCCACTTATCATAGTATCTAGAAATGAAGTAAAACTAAGGATTATACTAACATTTTTTCCATGGACACTCTGCACACAACCCAACTCACAAACCCTCACCAAATCAAGCCTATATTTAGGGCTTTCTCACAAATGGATTAAAACACAGTTTTGGGATCCACTTTTTGATCCTACACTATGTTCCCAACATATCCTAACATATTCCAAAGGAAAATCATATCCTCATTAAGCTCAAACTCATGTTGCTATACCCATGGCCCTCACTTCATGTTCCTTTCACCCTGTCACCTTACACCAACTTGTAATTACCTTGCATAATCAATGAAATCCTAATAATTTAGGGTTAATGACATATGTTACAAGTGTTGTATCCATCCCACAACCACAGTAACCATAGAAAGTGGATGGATCCAACTTTTTCATCCTTGATTCAATACAAAGAAAAATGTTGTTTTAGGATAGTCAATTCAAAAAAGGAGATCATACTTGAAAAGTGAATAAAACTTGACTTAAGTGACCTTAAGAGTCCCTTCCTCGAACATACAAATGGATTTAAATCAAATAAACATAAAAAATGAATACCAAATTGCAAGAATTATGTGTTTTATTGCTCCATTTTAGTTATAGTCTATACAAAAATGGTCTCAAACTGTACTACCTTTGTTTTACCCCATTCTCTTCCCTTTTACAAAGTTTATACAATACTCTCATAACCTCTCCAACTGATCTAAATCAGTTAGATCCTCTAAAAAATAAAACTTAACCCATTTTGGTGTTTCCCTCCAACTTACAAGTAATCATTTGAATTCAAATATTCAAATTTGCAAACTTATTCAAATAAAATCCTAATGACCTCTAGCTCTAGATTTTATCTTTTTTTAGGACCCAAATACAAAATCAAACCTCCTAAACTCATTCATATAACTATTCTTCACCCCCTAGGCCTATTGTGTGAAAATTGACAACATTACATCATTTTGGATTTGTTGCATATTGAACAACTTTACATATTTATGCATCATCTTACTATATCTGTTACATCAAATGGATCCAATTTCATATTACATTAATTTGATGACCTTATTAGTAATTTTCTTCTTTTAGGTCATCCAATTTACCCTTCATTGTCTTTAGGAGGTGCTCCTGCACCATATTTTCTTTTTTGTGCTGATGTACACAAATCTGACTTCCTTTTCTGCAACCTTGTCTCTCAAAAGGTGATATTTGATTGAAATTTGTTTTGTTTTTTAATGCATAACATGATTCTTTGACATGTTCACTATGCTTCTGTTATCAAAATGTATAACCACATGTTCCCCAAAAGTAATCCCAATATCCTTCAACATTTGTTTCATCCAAATGATCTGTGTACAATTTATAACAACAACTGGATACTCTGATTTAGTAGTATACTGAGCTATACAATCTTGCTTCTTACTTAACCATGAAACCAACCTCTTTCCCATAAAAAATGCACCTCCACTTGTGCTATTTCTATCATCGACACTTCCTGCCCAATCAACATTAGTACATGCAAAGTTAAATGATCATACTTTTCATACCATAAACCATATTTCGGTGTTCCCTTTAGATATCTGAATATCCTATTAACTATAGAGAGATGAGTCTCTTTAGGATCTTCTTCAAACCTCACAACAATTCCAACTGCAATAGCAATGTCTGGTCTAGTGTGAGTTAGATATTGTAATCTTCCAATCGTGGATCTATACTTTGTCAGAAAAACACTCTGAGATTCATCAGTAGTAGTGAGCTTGCAAGGAGTAGCCATAGGTGTTCCAATAGGTTTATAATATTCCATTCCAAACTTTTTCAGCAGTTCCTTAAGATACTTGGTTTGAGAGATGAAAATACCATGCTTATCTTGAGTAATTTGCAAACCAAGAAAAAACTTCATTTCACCAATCATAGACATTTCAAATTCATTTTTCATTTCCTCTGAAAAATTCTTTCTCATTTCATCATTACCTCCAAAAATAATGTCATCAACAAAGACTTCAACTATAAAGATTTCATCATCACTAGTTCTCAAATACAAATTACTGCATGCACTACCTTTTCTAAAACCAAGTTGTAGTAGATACTTGTCCAACCGAGCATACTATGCTCTAGGTTCTTGTTTCAATCCATACAATGCTTTTTTTAAATTGAAAAACATGTCTTCGTCATCTATCAAAGAAAATCCATCAAGATCCTCAATGCAAACTTCTTCCTCTAGGTTTCCATTTAGAAATGCAGATTTTACATCCATCTGATATACCTTAAAGTTCTTGTGCGGTGCATAAGAAAGCAACATCCTTACTACTTCCAATCTCGCAACAAGAAAAAATGTTTCTTCAAAGTCAATGCCTTCTTATTGTGATTATCCTTTACAAACCAGTCAAGCCTTATTCCTTACTACCATACCTTCTTCATTCATCTTGATTCTAAAAACCCATTTAGTTCCTATAATATTTTTGTCCTTAGGTCTAGGGACCAATTCCCAAGTGTTGTTTTTCTCTATCTGGTTGAATTCTTCCTACATTGTCTTAGTCAAAGATTCATCTCTACATGCCTGATCAATAGTTTTTGGTTCAACTTGCGAAATAAAACAAATCTCAATCCTCATTTTAGATCTGGTCACCATCCCTTTATTTATTTCACCAATAATTTGATTTTCAGGATGGTTTTTCTTAACATACGTTGGTGTCTTTGGAGTTTTAGTATTTTCATTTAGACATACTTCAATTTAATTGTCAACCTCAAGAGTTTCCTCTTGAATTTTAGTAACCTCCTTGTTCTCTATAATCTAACTACAGTCATACATTCATTCTTAATTTGAAATATTTGATCAATTCTCACATTATCACTTTCAACTAACTTCCTCAGTCTTAGATACATTTGTAATCCTTTCTCTTAGTATAATAACCAAGGAAAATTCCTTCATCACTACTAGGATAAAATTTTGCTATCTCATCATCCCTTTTGATATAACACTTGCTACTAAATATTCTAAAGTATTTCATAGTAGGAGCATGATTAAACCAAAGTTCATAAGGTGTCTTATTGGTACCTTCTCTGATATAAATTATGTTTAAAGTGTATACTGCAGTATGAATGACTTTTCTCCAATGCACATGTGACACATTCCCTTCAAGCAACATAATCCCGATAGCATCTAGTATAGTTATGTATTTTCGCTTTGCAAGCCCATTCTACTATGGTGTCCTAGGAACTGATGTTTGTCTGTATATTCCATGCTCTTCGAAGTAGGTGTTAAACATATCTGATGTAATATCTCCATATCTATTTGACCTCAAACATTTTTATCTTCAAACCTGCCTCATTCTCAACTTTTACTTTCAAAATATTAAACTTGTCAAAAGCTTTAGACTTTTCTATAAGAAATGCAACCCACGTCATTCTATACTAATCATAAAAAAGAGTATAAAATACCTTTCTCCATAGTAAGGTCTTGTTCTTGTAGGACTACAAAGATCGGTATGTACCAGATCCAACTTCCCTCTTTCTCAGTAAGATTTTCTCTGAAAACCACTTCTAGTTTGTTTCCCCATTATACATTCTCTACACATGGTGTTAGAGGGCTTCACAATTTTTGGTAAATCTCTGACTGCATTTTTCATACCTACTTTCAAAATGTTATCAAAATTTATATGACAATACCTTCTATGCCATAATCAACTGTCATCAACCTTCGCAACAAAACAAGCAACCTTTGTAGTACTCAATTCAAACACATTACCTCTTGACTTTGTACCTAATGTGATCAAATCTCCTGACTGACTTCTGATAGTACATTTTACACCATTGAAATTCAAATGATATCCCTTGTCTACAAGCTATCCAACAATCAAAAAGTTGTGCTTAAATCCATAAACAAGAAATACATTGTCAGTATTAGTTTAACCATCAAAAGTAATTGAACCTAGACTCTAATGATCAATTTTTTAGTATTATCACCAAATATGACTACACCACCGTCATATTCATCTAGTTTAACAAACTTAATTTTATCACAAGTCATATGATGCGAACAACCACTATTTATGAGACATTTAGATTTCTTTTCAACATGAGAAACTAAGGCTCTTTCTTCCTAAATAGGCTCATCACTTTAAAATAAATCCAAATTCATCATAATCCACAATATCATCATCAGACACACCTTCACTAGCATAGTAACATTCTTTATCCTTAGAATAGTCTAGTCTATGAAACTTAAGCTTATATTTAGGAACCCTTGTAGGACATTTAGATGCAAAATGACCAATCTTATTACATGAAAAAACTTTAGGGGTAACTTTCCTTCAAATTTACCCTTACGTCTCTTTTTTCTTCTTGTGATCAAACTCACAAGTTCATCTAGTTTCCTTTCCTCCTCTACTATCTTTTCCCAATCCTTAACATATTCACCAAGCTCTTCATACCTGTAATCTCTGCTGGTGTGTTTAAGGCTTGAAAAAGCCTTTTTTTTATTGTGCACAGTTGCCTTGAATGCAGATTCCACCTTAGGTAATTTATCTCTTAGCTCTACAGCCTCAAAGGTGGTCAACTTAGAAATCAATACCTCTCTATTGAAGTTTCCTGATCAAGGTATGATCTCTTCTATCACTTTCACTTTAGTTTTGTAAATAGGTATCAAAGATCTAAAAATATTTGTGATCACTTCTTCTTTAGTTTATGTTCCTCCTGGGTTTTCGATCCCTATAAAAACCTCTGTAACCCTCTGAACATATGCTTTGACATTCTCATCATATTGCAATTTTAAAATTTCCATCTTAGTCTTACAATTCTGCAACTTCACTTGCTTAGTAAACTTATCTCCTTCATATAGTTCCTCCAATATTGTCTAGATTTTGTGTGTAGAATCCAAGTCTTTAACCTCTATAAATTCACCCTCAGAGTGTGCGATTATCAATGCTTCTCTAAAAACAATATTACAACTAAATAACTTGTTTTCATCTGCATCTACGCTATCTAATTCATCTTCTATCTTGATTTGCTCATCCGTCTTAGTAATCATCTAGTAAGCAATCCCTAAGCAGAGTAGGTGAGTCTCATCTTGCTCTTCCAACTATCAAAATTTTCAGGATCAAGTTTTGGACTATCCTTCCTACAGTATGCCATCTTTTGGATCTCCTCAACATGTTAATCTTTTTCTCAAAAGACCACAATCTTTGATACCAATTTTTAGAAATAATAGCCCACCAACACAGCTAAGAGGGGCGTGACTCATGAGATAAATAAATTTAAACTTTAAACTTTGTAAATCATATAGTTAATGAAAATCTGAACTTAAAAAATGTACCACCATAACACAAGAATTTATTGTCAAGGAAATAATGTTAAGGGAAAAATCTTGTGGGAATTAGCACCCACAAATAATGCAGTGATAGTATAGTATCCTTGTTAGGATATTTAGCCCTATTAGGAGCTGGTTATTACATACAGTACATAGTCCCTATTAAAGGACAGACCCACTTAAGAGTCAAGAGTAACAAAGGGCTCACTGCCCAGGCACACTTCCCAAATGTGAAGGTTAAATCCACCTTCTGGACTCACTATCCAAAATATAAATATAGGAGTAACAATTGTTGGAAATGAGTTGAGTAAATGAGAGGGGAGGGGTGAATAAGTTACCAAAAAAACAAATCCAAGTCCCTTAGATGTCTTAAATAAATTAGTCATTGTTTCTCGATTAGCACAGATATTCTTCTGTCACTCGGTTAACATAGAAAATATTAAGATATTAACTATTATTATCTTTAGTAATTAATTGTAGAAATATAAACCATAAAAAAAATGAAATCTACAAAGATAATGCCAAGATTTAACGTGGAAACCCAATATGGGAAAAATCACCAATTGCAACTAGTCACTATTTTTCACTCTTCTGAAGTGAGCCCTGTTAGGAGCCAACTCTATTAAAGGTTACAATACCACACTATTAGGTGTAACCCTATTAGAGGATTTAATTACCTTGTAAGGAGTGTCCTGGTGAGAGGATTTACAAAAGAATGTTTAGTCTACTCTGTTAAGATATTTTAATCACTGTTACAATTGTTAGAAAGTAACAATGGATTGACCTGTTTTGATAAGCAACTCTCTTTGTTGATTCAGATCTCTATTCTGGTTTATAAGACTTGATTCTCACTGATCGGATATTCTATTGCAACTCTCTGTGTTCTTTCCTTAATCATAATTCCATCTGATTTTGCCTTCACTCTTCACGTCATAAAGACATACTCTTTCATACATCTACACTATTCAATCCAAACTTGACCTTATATATATATGATAAGCTTTGTCAGGTCGGCCTTAATATCCTTCCAAATAAATAATAAAACTCATGTTTGTTGGCTGTATATAACCAATTATCCATAAAATATTAACTCTTGTTCGTCGGCTGACACTAACTGTTTAACTTAGTCAACACTGAAATCCTTCAATGCCCAACCAATAATGTAATGCCCGAGTGAACTCTGTTAGAACTGAAAAATCTCTTTGGTCCTCTTCAATGCCCGAGAGTACTTGGCATGAAATAATTGTGCTCGGATAGGATTATAAATTTGTTTAAACATCACTATACTTGTGTAAACATCAATGACAATACACAATTGAATAATTTTCATCAACAATCTCCCTCTTTGGCATTGATGGCAACACAACATGTCATAATAAAAATAATTATAGAGCAGCAGACATAAGAATGAAATATTTATTAATGTCCTTAGCTTCATTCTGATTCTCATCAAAATTTATTAATTTCTTTAGCTTCATTCTAATTCTCATCCAAAAACTCCCTTTGTCTTAATAATCACTGAAATACAGATTTCTCCCTCTTACATTAATATTTGTTTCTGATAAAGTTCTCCCTCAGTAATCTTTATGAGGTACATTAATCTCTCCCTTCATCACTAATCATTATGACATATAGTAATCTCTCCCTCTTTGACAACCAATTCCAAAGACACCAGCTGGCATATCCAATAAAGTTGTAATGTACATGTTTATACTAATTCATATGTAATAAGGTCTAAATACCTGTATCAACATGTTAAGTCTGTTATGTAGCTCAGTTAATGCATCACTAAGTTGTGTTTTAGTGAGCCTCAGTTAGGGTAATTACCCCTATCTTTCCTCTAAGATATAAAAATGCATCCTTAGCTAATGGTGTTGTGAATATGTCTACAATTTGTTCTTTAGTATTCACATATTCCAATCTCACTTCCTTGTCCTGAACTAATTCTCTCAAGAAATGATACTTTATTGCAATATGTTTAGTCTTAGTATGCATCACAGGTTTCTTTAAAATGTTAATAGCACTGGTGTTGTCACAGTAGATAATAACTGGTTCTGCGATTTTAACCTTCATACCCAATAGCAACTGTTTGAACCATATGATATTTGAACAATTTACTACTGCAACAACATACTCTGCTTCTGTTGTAGATTGAGAAATGCAGTTCTATTTCTTTCTTGTCTAGGAGACTAACCTCTTGCCAAGAAATAATTTTCCACCACTTGTGATCTTTTTTTCATAAACACTTCTAGCCCAATCAACATCAGTAAAAGTCTTCAAATCAAAGTTCCTCCTTTCTTATACCATAATCCATAATCTTCAGTACCCTTAAAATATCTTAGAATCCTTTTGATAGCCATCAAATGATTCTCTCTAGGATTATCTAAAAACCTTGCAACAATACCAACTACTAATGCAATATCAAGTTTGGTGTGAACAACATATTGAAGTTTACCAATCATAAATTTGTAGGTAGTTTGGATTACTTCCTTTGAATCATCATCCTTAGAAAACTTATGTCCAATAGGTATAGGTGTTCCAACTGGTTTGGAGTCTTCCATTCCAAATTTATTCAGTATCTCTTTGATGTATTTAGACTGGTTAATGTAAATACCATCCTTCTTCTGGTAATAACTAAGTGGGGGGGTGAATTAGTGGCTTCAATTTTTATCCTTCAAAATTAACCGCCAATCTATAAACCTTAGATTATTACGTCCCTACAAGATGCATGCCATGAAATACTAATAATGATTAACTGTCTATCAATTTTCTCTGTCAATCCTTATTCTTTCTTGATTACCAATAAGTAGTATAACTATTTACCAAAACTCAGTAAATAAGCAGAGTATACCGATCAATCCAAAGTTAGCTATATAAGATACAAAAAAGTAAAGAAATGAATCATACACACATAACACATGAATTTTAACATGGAAACCCTATTAAGGGAAAAACCACTAGCACCCGTACCCCATATTTTCACTCTTCTGAAGTGAGCCCTGTTAGGAGCCAACCCTGTTAAAATTTATAAACACATGGTTAAGTGTGACCTTGTTAGAGGATTTTATACATAGAGGTTGTCACTTAGTATCAGGCATCTATTGCTACCATCATTGAATCAGCCTCCTTCTAAGACTGTCAATAGGTATCAGGCAAGTCCAATGCTACTTTCATGAATCAACCTTTTTGGCACTCCTTGGGATGTACCTTAAAATATAGAAGACTGTTAAGTCCTGCTCAGTTAAGAGACTTGATGCTTCAATCGTTAAACTCAAACACTATGACCTGTTCATATTGCAACTTTGAATTGCAGATTTTCAGATCTATTTAAGTACATTACCCCTCTGATCAATGTATCAATTCAATCCTTTGTGCTCCATAATTTCTTCTCTATGATGTTGTGCTTCATCTTTTGTCAGTATCTGTAGAATTCCTTAGCTCTTCCTTCAGCTTGTTTGATTAGCATTGCATGAAGTCATTCTTCATCAATTTCTCTTTAGCATCCTCTTTTTATTCACTCCCCTTAATCCCATTTGTAAATAAATTAATCTTGTCTCTTATATAGACATGATATTTACTGTTTCTTGATTCTTGATTCTTGGCGTGAAAAACAATCCAGCCAATTAGATTTAAAGCACAAATCCTAATTTTTCTCATAGATATCTTCTTGCCAACTATACAAATCAGCTTTAAATCAATCACTTATCTCCGGTCGAATAAAAAAAAGTAAACAACCAGTTAAGTCTATTTTTAGCTGTACCAGCTAGTTATTTTTTCATTTTCTGAACTTTCTGTTTCGTTGGTCACCTTTGCATTTAGTTGTTGGTGACAACTGACAGTTCTGTCAGTGAGACTCCAGTTAGGTTCTGGATCTTTGCCCATCAGGAAACACTATATTTTCTTCTTTCGGGTTACTCTTTGCTTTGATCGTCGGGCAACACTGTAACTCTACTCATCGGTAGTGCTATGCATTTCTTTATTGGGTATCATTGTGACTTTGTTCTTTTTCTCTATCCATCAAGTGCACTCCATCGATGTTGTTTGTCACTTAGTGAATACTTGATTTGTATGCATTACTGATAGCATAGCCTTGGTTCCTTTGATTCTTTGAAGTCTTTGGCATTATGTACATGACCATACAGATGATATCAAGTTGACATCAATGACAATACAATACATTAACTATTTTAATGCCTTGCATTATCTTCAACTTAACATTGTCAAACATTCAATCAGTTACATGTCATCATTCTCTCCCTTTGGCATTGATGGAAACATACTATATTATCACACTATACTATTTCTAATACAATATGAAATATAGTAGTTGAGATTCATCAAACTACCAATCTTTTTGTTCTGATAACCGATAAATGTTTGACCATTGGTAAGCTCTATTTTAGCTTAGATTTGATTCTTCTAGCTCTTTGTCTTCTGGTGTGTTATGTTCTCTCCTTGTGTCAATTTCTCTCCCTTGACTGCTCTTCTCTTTTGATAGTAGATAATATCTTTCCCTAGAAATATCTAATAATATGGATAATTTCTCCCTCTTTGAAAACAATGCCAAACAAATATTTTACAAATATCTGACATTCATGTCAAACAATCATTTCTTTCCATCCATAATATATTCCTTGAATTTACCTTATCTATTAGCAATACAACAATATGCTCTGGTGCTCAGTGAAGATATATACATGTCTGTATATAGATGTAGCTTTGAAGTTCATCTTTTTGCTTGCATCAACATTAATGCTATTCTGAAAAACATGTAGGCTAATGCAGCCTTCACTCATTTTACTAACTAGTAGACAAGGGTTTGACCCCTAGTCTCTTTCTCAAGTACTCAAATGTATCCTTGGGCAGTGGCTTGGTGAAGATATTGACCAATTGTTCTTTTGATTGCACATACTTAAGTATCACTTCCTTTTCTTGAACTTGTCCTCTCAAATAATGATACTTGATGGCAATGTGTTTAGTCTTGGAATGCATGACTGGATTCTTGAAAATGTTTATTGCACTAGTGTTATCACTATGTGTGTGTATTTGGGAACCTGTTGAAAAAGACATAAACACTCAATAAGTCATTGCATTAGTTCAAAATGGTTAGACAAGTATGTAAAACCACCTAATATCGACCTGTTGCCTGCTAACTAGAAAGAGTGTGATTAGTAAAATATAAGCCCTCAGAATATGCTACAAATCAGTGATGAATGCAACCTAGCATGAAGGATTTTTAGATTAAAACAAGCTAAAAAGATGAAAAACAATCATTCTAGCTCTAAGCATGTCAATATTAACAATGAAAAAGCATAGAATAAGAAGTGCAATATGATTCTAACAGTAATCCAATAGCATAACAATGTATTTTTGATCTAATGTGAAGGCTTATTTACTCTCAAAAATGGCTTCTATTTATAGAAGAATGAGAGAGAGAGAGAGGGGGGGGGGGGACAAGGTGAATTAATGACAAAAGGGGCTCATTAAAGGAGGTGTAAGAGCCATTAATGCCCAAGGCATTAATAAGGCATGGGAGAGACATAGGCTTAAGGCGTCTTCATTAATAAGGCATTAATGAAAGCCTTAAAGAAGCAAGGTAGAGTGTAAGAGGATGGCTTGAGAAAGTGGACTTTAAGAAAGTCCACCTTGAGAAAGTGGACTTTCTCAAGTGGGTTGAGTTACTAAGCATTCCTTAATGGAATGTGACAACATTAGGAGGTGGGTTAGGGTAGAATTTAGGATTAAGATTAGATTAGCAAGGGTGAATGGGTTGAGAAGGGTTAGAACCCAGGGTTGAAGTGGTTGAGATAGGTTAGGTTCGGGTTTAGGGGAATATTAATAAATGAAATAAACTTATTTAATTCATTTAGAAATATAGGAATTAATTATTTAAACAATGAAATTGCTTTTTAATAATTAGGGGACTATAGCCATTTTATTTAAATTA
>MU226249.1:7039644-7068199 GCA_018584345.1 Thuja plicata
ATTAGGGGACTATAGCCATTTTATTTAAATTAAATAGGCTAGGGGAATGGGTTATTTTGCAAGTGGGTAATTGATTTAGGGATTTATTTAATTCCTTTATAATTAAATACTATAGCCATGTTTGATTCTGATTTGATTTGATTGGTCAAAATTGATTTGAATTATATGGCTATAATAGTTAATATAAATTAGTGCTAAAAATCACCTAGGACATTAAATTGATTTGAAGAATTACGCCAACCAGTAACAGGGTCATTTGGACATAATCGAGGGTATGATCACACTTAGGGTAAATAGGGTCCATAGTTGGAACATACCAAATTTAGGTGGTTACATTTGCCCCTCTTTGAATTGATGTGCGAGCAGTGCATTGATTCAAAGAAAGTTTTTGATTTTGACTTCAAAAAGATTGAGAATCTCATTCTTGGTTGTTGAATGAAATTTTGATGAGATCAGTCTCGCACTTGATTGAACAAAACTGATAGAATTTATTTTGAACTTGGTTGTCGTCCAAAGATCAATAAAAGATTTTTAAAATACCAATTTTGAACTTGGTTGTCATACAAAAATTGATAATACTGATTATGAACTTGGTTGTCATCCAAAAGCTAGTATGAAGCTGCCAGGAGCTTTAAAAATATTCTAAAATGAGGAAACATAAGATATTCACCTTATGAGAACCAAAGCTTTCTATCCAACAGTTCCAACTTTAGTCAAGAAAACTATTATGCCCCTAGTTTGTTTGATAACGAAGTCATTTTGATGCTGTTTTGAGCAAAAAATTATTTGATGATAGTGTGATCATGCCCCCTCAGGAATGAAATCAAAGGAAAAAGAAATAAATACATTATTTGAAAAGAACAAAACACTTGCAGGAAGTAGTAGGGCAAGAAAGAGTGGAGTACAAGATGATGTGTTTAGAAATAAACACACGATTATCAAGTTAATGATGTGAAAATATGAGAGATAAAGATGATAAAATGATGTTTAGAGCAAGATGTATGATAAAATGTGCAGTATTCACCAATGTGGGGAACAAATGAAGCAAAGTTGCAACTTTCAAAACTATTGCAAAAATGAAGTTGTGCTGCTGAAAACATCATAGATACCTTCGATTTGGTTCCCGATTGAGTAAAAAGACAATAGAAATGAATCTGGAGTTGTCCGGGAGGAGTTTCAGAAATCCTAAATGTCTCAAAAGACCCATATAAGCCTCCAAAATTATCATTTCACTATTCATTTTCACTTTCCTTCATAGAAATTTAGAGAGCTCTACAGCAAAGATGGTAGTCCCCATGAGGAAGCACCGACTTGAGATGAGCCACCGACTCCAGCGACCAGCTGACTACCCACCGCCAGTAAGTGCCTGATAAACTACCCTATGAATTTTGCATTTTTGAGTTTCATGCATTTTTGTATATTTTAGAGCTATTTGAAGTTAGGATCACATCTGGGATTTTGGATCGCATCCTGTCAATCCTGACTCACATCCGGGTTTTTCTGGCTTGTATCTAGTTTTCTCAGATTTTTGTGTTGCATCTGGGTTTTCCCAGATCACATCCAATACCTTAGTTTTAGCCCTTTTTTATTATGAAACCCATCAGGGGGTCACATCCTATATTTCCAGGATCACACCCTGCTTTTTGGACCGCATCCCATTTTTTCAGGGATCACATCCCATATACGAAATTGTAACCTATATTTCCAGGATCACATCTGGTAGAGGACTTAGATTTTTGAAAGTTTTGATCATTTTACGTCCTGTGAACTTGGAATAACTTTAGCAGAGTAGGAGTTTGCCCCTTGTTGTAGATAGAATGTTGATGTTTCATTATGTTGTCAAAAATCAGGCCTAGTTTGAGGTAGTCGTATTTCATGGAACTTATCCTGCGTGGGTTCTTGCATTGTCTGGTCATTTGTTAGATGATGAGCAGACCACTATGATCCATTGTGGATTGTTCTCTTTGATGGGTTTACCCAAGATCATGGTAAACCGTGGGTTGTTGACTGCTCTGGCCGAGAGGTGGCATTCTGAGCACAACATCTTCCACCTTCCCACTAGAGAGATTACTATGATGCCAGAGGATGTTTGGAGGTTACTCTACATTCTGATGGTTGGTCATGAGGTCTTTTTTGAGTCCAGAGCTAGCATTGAAATTGGGACTACATGACGATTATTTCATGATGATACCATAGATAGGAGATATTTGTCTTAGGATTATATGGTTGATCACTATGATCGACTAGCTGTGTACTTAGCCAGATTGGTAGGCGACATCCTCATGTCAGATAGAGGTCAATATGGATTCTTGGTTGGCTAGGTGAGCATGGTGGAGTAGATTATTTCCCACTGTTGACATTTTTATTGGGGGAGCTGCATATTAGCACACATGTACAGAGAGCTCCATGAGATCATATATCACCACTCCTGCAGTATGATCGTGGGCATACTCATTCTTTAGATTTGGGCCTGAGAGCACATCCCTATCACATGGCTGATAGTAGATAGGTAGATGGCACGTGAGCAGCCCTACGTATATATGTATGCAGGCATCTTACAGCAGCCCCATCTGGGAAAGGTTGAGTACTGGCGTCGCCTATTTGATGACATGACAGAGGTCATCTGACGACCTTATTTAGACTATGAGGTGTGGACATCTGATGCTAGAGAGGAACCATTTTTGTGCTAGAGTAGATATATAATTGGCTGGATGAGATACATCATAAAGTGCTTCCTGATTACTAGAGTTCTGAGTTAGTATGGGCAGTGACAGGACCGTACAGAGGATGTTGTAGTTTATGCTCGTATACAAGATGAGGCACCTCTATGGGGTGCATAGTTGACCTATGAGACTACATCCTAGGAGATCTGAGATATGGTTGCTGTAGACTGGGACCTTCATCTAGATGTTGAGGATGCAGGTGTGAAAGACGGGTATGCTGCTAACATGCTCCAGTATCCCTTTCCGCAATTTATTGTGCCTGAGGAGATCATTCCTCATATTGAGGAGCCACTTGATTATGATCCTGAGGATCGACCTGCCAGAGGTAGATGGGGTGCTCAGAGAGACAAGGTGTCATGGAGACATGGGAGCTGTGATGTTGGCAGGGATGGTGGTAGGGATGGCAGGCATCCTCCTCCGGATGATAGGCATGATGGAGATGATAGAGGTGGCAGAGGAGAGACCGTAGATAAAGGTGTTTCTAGTGGTAGTGGACAAGGTAGATGGTAGAGCTTTAGATTCATGGCCCCACAAAGAGATCCTGGTCCACTTCTGACTAGGGACCAACAGAGGCAGCAACAATAGGGGCCACTAGAGAGGCCACAGGATCAGGTTGCAGGCAGGGATGGAGATCCTTTGTCAAGATGTGAGCAGGAAAGGGAGCAGCTCCATGCTTAGATTACAACTTTAGAGGCTAGAGCCACAGCAACAGAGTCTAGGTTGGCCATATCAGATGCATTACTATTAGATCGAGATAGGCAGATGGAGAGGCCTAGGGCAAAGAGGGATGCACAGGCCCACACAGCAGTCTATCAGGGACAGAGGGCTACATATTATTATGCCCTATATCATGCCGTAGTGCCAGAGGGACATAGAGCTCCCACATTTTCTTAGGTGGCCCAGCAATCAGAGGGGGCCATGCCGCCTCCATTAGCACCATTTGCACCACCACCTCCTCCTCCTCCTAATCAGGGAGAGGGGCCAAAATAGAGCTGCTATTGTTGTATCATTTGTTTATTTTGAGATTATACATGTATATTTGGATCCTACTGAGATCCCCTCTTGTGTACATTACATTCATATATATATATATTTGATTCATTTTTTTTGTATTGATACTCTTTATGCTCATTGATACACTGTATGCTCACTGATACTCTTTATGCTTTGATTTGTACCATGTTTATGAGGATATATATCTGATGTAGTTTCTAGATTTTGACATATTTCATGAGTCCTTTTTTCTTCCGTAGATATGGTAAATGTATCTTTTTGCACATGTGATGATATCTTGGTCTCGCGATGAGTTAATTTTGTAGACGATAACATCATTTTATATTTTGTATGTGATGAGTCAGTAATGATATAAATATGGTGTAAATGATACCTATGTGAAAATGCAAATGTATGTTTCTTTTTTATTTTTCAGTTATACAAAATAGATGTGTGGATGCACTTAGGATGAAAAAGTAAAAATGCAATACATGGATGCTTTATTTTTTGTATTTTCCCAGTTTCTTCTTTTCAATGAATGCAAAATGTATGCTATGGATGTGCAACATTATTAATATCAGTAATGTGGATGATGTAATTAGCTTGAAGTTTTAGAGGAAGATAGAAAACCATTTTTGAGTTTAAAATTCCTTATACTATTATTTTTGTTGGTAAATGCATCAGGCAAAATCTAAATGCAGTTATATGGAGACTCTTAGGACTTGTCACTGATTAGCAAATATTGCAACATTTTAATCATCATTGGGTGGTTTTGCAATGAATACCATCAGATAGTACAACCATCACTAATACCCACTGATATTATGATAATATGAATACTATGTTTTATTGGAATGTCAAAAATAGACTTAGGTATCAAGGCATAGAAGCCAGGATAGCAAAATAGTCACCTTCATTTTAGTATACCAGATTCTAAGTAAGGAAAGATATTGGACCCGCAATGACCTTGAAAATTTATATCCTTGGGTGCATTATGATTTGTATACCTTAGTGAGAATCTGGATCAGAAAATAGACAAGGAAATTGTCTCAAACTCACCGTAGTTTACACATAACAAAGATTGAGATATATGTAGCTATCCACCCATAGTGGTAGCTCTTACCATAAACATCCAGGTTAGGTGAAATTTATAGGATCATATGAAACAATCACCATACACAAAAAAACAAGAAAACATTATGCCCCTATCTTTGCAACTCTTTGTCTTTGCGCAGACATCATTGAGTAACTAAGAAGACATAATAAATCATCAATTGAGAATCAATCAAATAAAATTTATAATTACTTAGATGCCCCTAGTTGAAAACATCATCAGGACATAAAAGAATCATAATCAAACTATTAGCAAACTGTGTGTTAATTATTACTTTGTCCATCCATATGTCAAACACAGTAAAGATTCATCAATCATAAAAATGAGAATATAAGCAATATGGTGTTCCATGTCTGTGCCTTGATAGGATAATCCATGCATGTTTGCAATCCTGTATATCCTGGTAGGAATGCTTGTAAATGTAAATGTCATGTCCCATGCTTGTTTAAAAAGACACCCTTGTTTTAAAACGTGACATTGTTTTGCATGTGTTAAGAAACATTGTGTCTATTGAGGAAAACCAACTTAGAGAAACCTAGCAACCACAACTGACTATGCAAACAAAGATGCCCCCAGTGCAGAATGACTTATTTCCTAAGACGTAAAGATAGACAAATCCCAAGCAAGGACAAATAGTCATGTAGGAAAATGAAGTCAGCGTATGAGCACAGGCAAAATTATGAAGGCCTAGTATCAGTAGTGCATTGATAGATGGAGCGCAGAACATAAGTGATGCCTGATTGCCAGGTTTTCACCACTTGGAAAGATTCTTTTTCTTTCTTTTTGCTACCAAGATGCCTATTTTACCAGGTGCTCATCAAGGCACTTTTTTTCTTCTTTTTCAATTTTTTTTCTTATTTTTTCTTTTTTGAATGTTTTTGTAGTATCAAGGTGCCTGTTTACCAGGTTTTCACTAAGGATACCCATTTTGTAATACTTTTTCCACTATTTTTGGATTTCTTCAGGATCAATTTTCTGAATGTTTTTGGTATTTTGCCAGAACTTTTTGTTGTACAGGCTCTACTAGCCAAACATTAAGCATAGAACTACTTCAAATGTAGAGTGTTAATAGGATCTAGAAGAACATATCCTTCAGGTGTAGCTAATGGATAAGATCCAGTCCTAAAAGTAGCAGTGATAACATAAGGTCCCAGCCAGTTAGGTTCAAACTTTCCTTTCTGCTCTCTGTTAGGCTGGTTCTTAGGATTTTCTTTCAGGAAAAGATCTCCTAATTCAAATTTATGTGGCTTGACCTTCTTGTTGTAACCTTTGGACATCCTTGCTTGGTACACTTTGAGGTGATCAAATGCTTTTTGCCTGCACTCATCTAGTAGGTCCAGAGAATTCACCCTATCTATGCGGTATTGCTCATCAGTAACTAGTCCTTATAAAGATATCCACAAAGATAGAATTTCAAGCTCAATAGGTAGTACTGCTTTAGTGCCATAGAATAGAGCAAATGGTGTGGCTCCAGTTGGTGTTCAGATGCTTATTTTGTAGGCCCATAGTGCCGGATTCAGTTGTAAATGCCAGTCTCTGCCAGACTTGCTCACAGTTCTATGTAGGATCTTGAGAATATTTTTGTTTGATGCCTCGGCATATCCATTACCTTGAGGATAATAGATTGAGGAGCAATGTTGAGTGATATGGAACTATTCACAGAGGTCATCAATGTCTTAATTTTTAAATTGGCCCCCATTGTCTGTCACAATTGAAGAGGGTATCCCATATCTACAAATAATGTAGTTCAGAATGAAAATAGTCACCTATTTTCTAGTGGCTTTGATTAGCGGCATGGCTTCAACCCACTTCATGAAATACTCAGTGGTCGTAATGATAAACTCGTGTCCATTTGAAGAGTTGGGATATATATGTCCAACCAAGTCAAAGGCCCATTGCTAAAATGGCCAATGTGTTATGAAAGGTATAAGTTCTCTGGGAGGAGCATGAATAAGTTTTCCATGTGTCTGGCATTTAAGACATTCTTTTCAAAATTGAATAGCATCTTTCTCCATGGTAGGCCAATAATAACCTACTCTGAGCAGTTTCTTAGCTAATGAAAAGATGTTCAAGAGTGATCCACATACACCTTCATGGATGTCTTTTAAGGCTAGATCAAACTCTTCAAGTTCTAAACACCAAAGAAGTGTACCATTGAGACTGTGTCGATATAGGTTGTTAGTTATGAGGACGTAACACGATGCTATCCTAATCAGGGATCTTTTTTCATTTCTAGATAGATTGGCAGGAATGGTTTGGTCAGAAAGGTACATAATGATACTGGCATACTAAGATGGATCTGGGGTATTCAAGGCACATATTACTTGGTATTCAGAGTTAGCAAAGGTAGGATAGGATATTTCTTCCACCAAGAAGTCATATCGGAATTGATTTTCCTCCAGTTGTAACATGGACGCCAAGGTAGCCATAGCATCTATAGATTTGTTCTCTAATCTTGGTATCTGCTGGAATGTGACGAAGACAAAGTACTTCTTCAGATCATCAACTAGTTGCTTGTAGGGAATCAAATTTTCATCTTTTGTTTGATACTCCCCATTGACTTGATTGATAATTAGTTGAGAGTCGCCATAAACACGTAACTCAATGATATTCCATTCCATGGCTAGCTTGAGGCCATTGACCAATGCTTCATATTCTGAGATATTGTTGGTGCATGGAAACATTAATTTGTAAGATTTGGGAATCTTGTATCCTTTTGGAGTTATGAAGAGGACCCCAGCTCCAGATCCTTGTTGAGTAAATGTACCATCAAAGTACATCTTCCATGAATGTTCGGTGAGATGCATGATTGTTTCATCAGGAAATTCAATTATTAAAGGTTCATCATCCTAGAGTGGTGAATCAACCAAATGATCTGCAAGTACCTATCCTTTGATAGCTCTCCACTCGACATACTCAATGTCAAACTCACTTAGAATTAGGACCCATTTTGCCAAACGTCCTGTTAATGCTATTCTACTCAAAAGATACTTTAGAGGATCTATCTTAGAAATGAGCTTCACTATATGAGAGAACATGTAGTGTCTTAATTTCTATGATGCGAAGATGACCCCTAAGCATGCTTTCTCAATAATGCTATAATTGAGCTCATAAGTGACTAGAGTTCTACTAATATAGTAGATAGCTCGTTCTTTCTTTGTGTCATCTTCTTGCACCAGTAATACTCCTAGGGATGTAGCTATAGCTGAAATGTATAGGAGTAAGGGTTTACCATGAATAGGTGCCATAATAATAGGTGGAGCAGCCAGGTACCCCTTCAACTCTCTAAAGTTTTCTTCACAGTGTTAATCCCATTTGAATGCAACCCCTTTATGTAGTAACTTAGTAAAGGGTTGTGCCTTATCTACAAGTTGGGACATAAATTTCCTGATAGACTAGAGTCTCCCTTGTAGTGTCCACATTTGACTGATATTATGTATAGGAGTCATCTCTAGAATAGCTTTTACCTTCGCAGGATCTACCTTGATTCCCTTTGCTGAGAGTATGAATCCTAGGAGCTTGCCTGATTGGACCCCAAAGGCACATTTCTTTGGATTGAGCCTGAGCTGGAACTATTCCATTTGATCCAATATCTTTCTTAGGTTAGCAATGTGAGTACCTCTTTCTTTGGATTTAGCCAATGTGTCATCAACATAGTCCTCCATGTTCTTGTGCATCATGTCATGGAATATTGTTGTCATAGCCCTTTGATATGTTGCACTAGCATTCTTGAGCCCAAATGGCATGATGTTCCAGGAAAATGTGCCCCATGCACATGTGAATTTGGTTATCTCTTGATCCTCAGGGGAAATCTTGATTTAATTATAGCCTGAGAATCCATCCATTAATGAATACATCTGAAAGCTAGCTGTAAGGTCTATGATCATGTAAATATTTGGTAGAGGGAAATCATCTTTCAGACATGCTTTGTTGAGGTCTCTGAAGTCCATGTAGATCCTAATAGATTTATTAGATTTAGAAATGGGGACCACATTAGAGACCCACGTTGCATAGGCAATGACTCGAATAAATCTAGCTTTCAACAAATTTTCCAATTCTGCTTTCACCAATAATGCAACATGAGGATGCATTTTTCTGAGTTTTTGTTTTATAGGCTTGATCCCAGGAGCTATAGATAAGTGGTGCATGATGATATTAGGATCTAGCCCTTGCACATCAGTGTAGGACCAGGTGAAGTTGATCTTTTTCTCCTTTAGGAACTCTGTGAACTGTACCTTCTCTTCTTCTAATAAAGATTGTGCTAGATGAACTATCTGAGGATTTTCAATAGTGCCCAAGTTCACTGGCTGTGTTGGTTTAATCAATACTGAAGATCTTTCCTAAAAGTGTTTAGGGAGGATATCAAGAGTCTCATCCTTTGGCACCTCTGAGAGGTTTTCACCATTGGATACATCTTTTTTCTTTACTATTTTTGGATCTTATACTGCCATAGAGTGGTTTTCACCATCAGTCCACTTTTTCTTTTTCTTTTTCAATTTGTGACTAAGAAACTTGATATCCTCTTGTGACATGTTCTCGCTCCTTGCATTGGTGGAAGAAGGGTGAGGTTCACAAGAATTAAGGTAACAATCTAGGGAGTGGTCATTGGGAAAGTCAAGGATAGGAGTGGGATCTGTTTTAGTCCAATTGATCAGGTCTAGAAGTACCAATGTTAGGGAGTCAGATTCTAGGAAGGACAACATTACGTTAGCATCACAACTGTTAACCGACATGACATGATCTATTAAGTTAATATCTTCAATGTTTAGATCAATAAGAATAAGATCATTGCTAAAAGGATTATTGTCAGTTATATATGGATCAAACTCTAGTGAATCGTCAGTAGATATCTCATCATCATCCCTTTGTAAAAGGAGGCTTCTTTCTTGTAGCCTATGAAATTCTTCTAGAGTTATGTATTCACCAGTGTCTCCATCAATGATCAAAGGAAGGAACTCTTCTTCTACTTTAGGAGGATTGGTATCATTGAAAGGAGTGTTAGGTCATTTACTAGGAGCTGAGGAAGCTGCAAACATGTGAATTGTATCTATCCCAATTTCCTTAGAGGCAATAGATATCCGATCCCACTCATAGTCATGAGAGTCTATGACATCGTCATCAGATCTATCCAAATATTCAGCAATGTTTAATTTATGGACTCGATTAGCTACTTGTAGATCAAAGTGAGGTAGATCTAGAACATGTGAAATTGTGACCAATTGCCCCCAGTTAGGATGTAAATTCTGTGGCCAGGGTTCCTCTTGAGTGATTGTAGCTATGGTGTCTCCTACCTCTTGAATGGGAGGTTGTGCTAGCAATGGCGTGTGAAGATCCTGGGGTACCTCAAAGCTAGGTACGTAGTGTTCTCCTTGATATTTAGGATTCTCTATACCAATATGTAGTAATCTCTCATAAGGCCATGGTTTTGATACTTTCTCATCTATTTTATCACTCCCTGTTTCAGAAGGTGGACTCTATTTTGAAGTAGGTTTATTGGATTGAGTATTAAAGCCCAGTCCTATTTTATCTTTGTTGAGGCAGAATTCCATGGGAATAGGTTCAATGATCCCTCATCATGTGTCATTTAGAGGTCCCTTTCCTTTGTAACCCATTTTTTTGAGGAAATCATATCCCTTTCCATACTGCTCAGGGGATATTTTCACATGTTTGATCTTAGAGTCCACTAGTTCTCCTTTGTAAAGCTAGTTCAAGACTGCCTGTTCTTTTGTGTTATCTGAAAAAGATGTGGATGCCTTTATCATTCCAGTTGCCTTGTGTATCTTTGGCTCCTTTACTAAGAGAGGTGTGAATGTTGATGATGGTTTTCCTTAGGATCTCAGTGATACTGGAAGGTCTATCAGTGAAGGCATCATGTCCAGCTTATACTCTCCCATACATGTTTCTTCGAGTTTCAAAGTTTTTCTAAAACTCTTCATAACCATGTCCTTGGTAGTCTCAAGAGCAACTACATCCATAGCCTCTTTTTTTTGTGAGATCATGCTACTTTCTTTGATATTTTTGCAAGTGTAGTTGGCATTTGCAGGAATCGTCACTTCTATCCCATTATGTGGGAACTTGATGCATTGGTGGTAACTGGATAGTACAACTTGCATCTCATGAATCCATGGTCTCCCTAGTAGAATGTTGTAGGCCAATGGTAGATCCAGAACTTAACATATAACATTCCTCTCAATTGGTCCAACTCTGATAGGTAGAGAAATGAGACCCCTGGTGGATCTTTCTTCCTCATCATATGCTTTGATGGTTATCTTGTTTCTAGTATCAATTGTTTATTCTGAGAGACCTAGTCTCCTGACGAGATCTAGTGTACAAATATTCAATCCTGCACCTCCATCTATCAATATGCGTCTAACACATGATTTATGAATAAGAACTTCAATATGGAGGGGTTGATTGTGTGGATGGGTCAATGACTTGTCATCTTCTTCAGAGAAGGAGAGATAGTGTGGCACTGAGATGTGATTGACCATCGCTTGGAACCTATCTATATCAATATCCTTTGGAACATTAGTAGCGTGTAGGGCTTGTTCTAGGATTTCCCTATGCACAGTGGATATCTTGAGCAACTCAAAGATAGAAATTTTGACAGCAGTTTGTTGTAATTGGTCTACCAAGTCATATTTTGCTCTGGGGATAGTGATCACATGTTTTGCTACTGGTTTAGGAATAGTGATAATAGGAACCTTTGATGTGGATGCCGGTTTTGGAGGTCCCTTAATTGTAACTTGTGCTTGGCTCTGTGTGACAACATTTGAGGAGGATGAGGCTCCCTTAATCATGACCACATTGATGGATTCAGTTCTTATATTGAGCATATTAATCACATTGTCACTCTTGGAATAGGTGTAGTTTACCTCACTACCTTTCCCTTTAGATGTTTCCCCTTGATTATAATTAGGAAAGGGTTTGTTGAATGTTGTGTGGTCCTCATTGGTAGTATGTCTGTCTACCTTGATCTTACCTCCTTCAATGAGGTCTTGGATAACATGTTTTAGTTTGAGACAATTATTAGTCTTGTGTCCCTTATTTTTGTGGAAGATACAATAGGAGTTATCATCCCACCATCTAGGTTTGACGATTGGTTCCCATGGTTTGGAATAAGGAATTGTAAGAACTTTGTTATCCATCAATGTTTTTAAAATGGTCTCAAGAGGTTCCCCCAAAGGAGTGAATGTTATTTGGGGTTTTGAAGTCCAAGTTCATTCCTTGTTATTATCATTGTTCATTTTGGGAACAAGAGGTGTTACTTTAGCCTCCTTTCTTGCTTGCATGCCATTGGTGAGATTGAATGCTTCGGTTTTAGAATTAAGGTGAGAGGCATCAACTACTCTGTCATTAACAACATTTGTGTTTTTCTTCCACCATTTAGGCTTGGAGTTGGAGCTACTACCTTTTTTTCATTTTGAAGGGTGATATCTCCCTTTTTTACCATCACTTCCTCAATATAGAGGGAATTTTTAATCATCCTATCAAAGCTAGGAGAATCTTGCATTTGTAGAGCATAGCTTAATTCTGGCATGAGATTATTGATGAAGATTTCGATCTTTTCCATTTCGGGAATGACCCTTGAACAAAAATCTTCCTCCATCTTTGTAGGAAGTGTGTGAAGGATTCTTTAGTTTTCTGTTTGGTATTGCATAGGTCCATCATAGTGATGCCATATTGGATGTTGTAGGGGTAATGTTGAATGAACCGTTGCATCAATTCCTCAAATATTTTGACCTTAGGGCTCAATTTTGAAAACCACTCCATGACATTACCGCCTAGACTTTGTGAAAATAGTCGCATAAGGTAAGTGGGTTCATGCATGTACTCAATGCTTAGAGCACAAAATTCCCTTACATGGTCATGTAAATCAGTTTCTCCCATCTACTTGTCATACTTTGGTATTGCCACATTAGGAGGAAACGGGACCATAGTGATACTCTTGTCAAAAGGAAATGAAAAAATGTTATCCAAAGAGTATTTTGTTTTAGATTTGTCCTTCTCTTGTTTGAGATTGGTGAGCTCTATTTGTATTATATTGAGATGTTTGGTGAGAATAGATATCGGGTTCGGTACCTCCTTTTCTTTGAGATCATCCACATTTTAATCCTTGGGTAGTTTGACACCTGAGGATGCTAGGTGGAGGAAATATTTTTATTTGTCATCACCAATTATCCTTTCCAATAGCTTGTGGATCCATTTTCTTTGTTTAATTTTTTTGTACTCATCTTCGGGGATCTCTTCTTCAATATCTGACCCAAACAGATTTTGTTCAAACTTGGGTCTTTCTTCTTCTTCTATACCTTTAGATTATGCTTGTTTTCCACCATTATAACCCTCAAAAGCCTTACTCCAATTGTTAGCGTGGCTATCCATTGGATGTGAATCTAGATCAAAAAGGGAACTGCAAGAAGTTTCTCCTTGGAAGTGTGGTGTTTTAGGAGGCACTTTTTTTCCTTTAGTTGTGTATTGGTTGCATCTTGTGTTAATCATGAAGTTTGTTTCTCAACTTCCTCAACATTTCCCAATGGTGTGAGTATGGTTTTCAGATCATTCAAGTGGGTGTGTCTAGGTAGAAGTAACTTTTTGTTGTTGGTGGATGTAAATGATTCCAGCGTTAGAGGGTTAGAATGCCCTGATAGTGAGCTGGGAATCAAGTTGTTGATAGAAAATGGGTAGACCACATGTATTGAACTGATCATGAAAGACTAACTAAGAATGCAAGGTGGACATTTTGAAAGTGTTTTGAAATAACAATAGGGAGACCAGAAGAGACAATAGGAACCAGCTAAAGAGAAAAAAAGGGTATCCTAAGCAACTGAGACTTCCCAAGAAAAACTAGCACAAATGCGCACTGTCCTAAATACGAGCTCCCAGATATGAGCCTCTAATGGTACCAGATATGATCCTAGAACCTGGATACAACTCCTTGCTGACCAAATATGATCCTATATACTAGATACAATCCTAGATACCAGATGTGACTTGAAAAAAATAGGATATGATCTTATTATGTTTTTGTCAATTTGGGTCAGTTTTAAAAAATTTGTCTTCGAAGTGCGTGAAGGTGTTTGTTTCCAGATTTCGTCAAGAGGTGTTGTAAGGTGTGAAAAACACTTGTACTATAGGGTTTGAAATTTTTTGATTTTTTTGAGGAGCTTTATCTTTTAAGTGAGCTTTAGAATACGTCAAACAGTTTTGCATTGTTAAGAGGGTAAAACAAACACTCTTTTTGTCCTATTTTCTAGGTGGAGGATGAAAATCTTTGCTTGTTGACTTAGGTACACACTCAAATGCTAATCAGAATACAACCATCATGAAGCACATAATGGCTCCAGTCATGATTCTATATTAGCTGACTCCAAACGCAAGTGAGGGCACGATATGACGAGTGTCTTGGGGCAATTACTTTTTGCCTTGCACAAAGATTATCATCCTTTCAGGGAAGAATCAGGTATTTTTTTAGTTGAAGCTATTGTAGATTATTGTGCAATCTGTTTGAAACTGTCCCCCATAGAATTGCACAAGGTAAAATTGAGGCATATAGCCCTATGAGTATCTGAATATATATAGTCTCGCAAGAAAGATTCAAGCAGCTCCACTCTATATATACCCCGATATGTTCAATAAATGATGTCATAATTCCAAGAATAAAACCAGTTCCATCTTTCGAGGCTTTGGCCTACGAGGAAGAAACTATTTATAGTGAGTTGGAAGGGTTGGCATAAGACCTGTCCTCACTTGGGTCATTCCCAAGAGATTTTTTCCTCAACTGGCAGGCCCTCTACTGTTTAAATATTTGTAACTAGGATTGGTGAGCTTAGGATTTCTAGATTTCTGATTCTTCAAAAGAAGAAGAGCATACTCTCCTAGTCCATGCCATTTTCTCCTCAAACACTTAAAAAAAAGTTCTTTCTCTCAAGCTATGTTGAGCTTGATTTAATTGTTCCTATTTTAAAGAAAAAAGGATGCTTGAAAAGGGAAATTTTGCCTTGTTCAATTACTGCAATGATTTAATGATTTGTTTTGTTCAATTTCTGATCCAAAAGAAAATTTATACAATTGAACTTGTTTAATTAATCCCACATATTTAGTGCTTTATTTTGTTCATTTACTATCCCAAATTGAATTAAATGATGTGTTTGTTTGTTCATTTACCCCAAATTTCATTCAATCCATAAATTGATGTATGAGTTTCTGATTTTTCTTAAAAGGAAAAGAGCATAATCCACTAGTCAATTTAGTGACAAATTGGAATATGTGTTTTAATTGCAAAAACAAGTAAATAGAGGTCAAGATGGGGGTTGGAAATATGTAAAACCAAGTTAGTATCTTTTTAGTGCAACTCCATGAAAACCTCCAAAAGGATACCTGCAAGCACTTGTTAAGCTGTAAAACACTAAAAATACCACTTGGCAAACTGTTAGGATTAGTCAAATGAAATACACAAGCTTTCAAACTAGATGCGATCCTAAAATCCTACTGAATGTGATGTAGTATCCGGTATATGAGATTCCTTACCAAATACGATCCAATGCCCACCAGATGTGAGCCAAAACCAAAAATGATTTGGGAAATCCCGGATGTGATCTGACTTTTTTGCGATGCGATGGTGTATCCCGGATGTGATTCTGAATGGGTAAAAATGATTCTATGTCCAAATCCTGAGTATGCAAATTGGCAAAAAGGATTACAAAATGAGGCCAATTTGAAAATCAGGCCCCACGATGGGCGCTACAAATGTGCGTGTGTATTTGGGAACTTGTTGAAAAAGACACAAACACTCAATAAGTCATTGCATTAGTTCAAAATGGTTAGACAAGTATGTAAAACCACCTAATATCGGCCTATTGCTTGATAACTAGGAAGAGTGTGATTAGTAAGATATAAGCCCTTAGAATATGCTACAAATCAGTGACAAATACAACCTAGCATGAAGGATTTTTAGATTAAAACAAGCTAAAAAAGATAAAAATAAGCATTCTAGCTCTAAGCATGTGAATATTAACAATGAAAAAGCATAGAATAAGAAGTGCAATATGATTCTAAGAGTAATTCAACAACATAACAATGTATTTTTGATCTAATGTGAAGGCTTATTTACTCTCAAAAATGGCTTTTATTTATAGAAGAATGAGAGAGAGGGAGAGGGGGGACAAGGTGAATTAATGAGAGAAGGGGCTCATTAATGGAGGTGTAAGAGCCATTAATTCCCAAGGCATTAATAAGGCATGCGAGAGACATAGGCTTAAGGCATCTTCATTAATAAGGCATTAACGAAAGCCTTAAAGAAGCAAGGTAGAGTGTAAGAGGATGGCTTGTGAAAGTGGACTTTAAGAAAGTCCAGCTTGAAAAAGTGGACATTCTCAAGTGGGTTGAGTTACTAAGCATTCCTTAATGGAATGTGACAGCATTAGGAGGTGGGTTAGGGTAGAATTTAGGATTAAGATTAGATTAGCAAGGGTGAATGGGTTGAGAAGGGTTAGAACCTAGGGTTGAAGTGGTTGAGATAGGTTAGGTTGGGGTTTAGGGGAATATTAATAAATGAATTAAACTTATTTAATTCATTTAGAAACATAGAAATTAATTATTTAAACAATGAAATTGCTTTTTAATAATTAGGGGACTATAGCCATTTTATTTAAATTAAATAGGCTAGGGGAATGGGATATTTTGCAAGTGGTTAATTGATTTAGGGATTTATTTAATTCCTTTATAATTAAATACTATAGCCATGTTTGATTTTGATTTGATTTGATTGGTCAAAATTGATTTGAATTATATGGCTATAATAGTTAATATAAATTAGTGATAAAAATCACCTAGGACATTAAATTGATTTGAAGAATTATGCGAAGCAGTAACAGGGTCGTTTGGACATAATCAAGGGTATGATCACACTTAGGGAAAATAGGGTCCATAGTTAGAACATACAAAATTTAGGTGGTTACAATGACAATAGATAATCACTGGTTCTAAGATCTTCATATGCATACCTTCCAATAATTGTTTGATCCATGCAATATTTGAGAAATTTATAGTAGCAACAACATACTCTGCTTCTACAGTAGACTGAGAGATGCATCCTTTCTTTTTGTTAATCCATGTGACAAGTCTGTCACCCATAAAGAATGCTCCTCTAGTTGTGCTCTTCCTGTCATCAAGATTTCCACCCCAATCAGTGTCGGTAAACACCTTAAGTTCAAATTTGCTTTCTCTTCTATATCATAAGCCATATTCTTCAGTATTTTTAAGATATCTTAAAATTATTTTCACAGTAGTCATATGTGATTCCCTGGGATTAGCAGAAAATCTAGCAACAACTCCTATTGCATGTGCAATATTTGGTCTAGTGTGTACAACATACATGAGTTTTCCAATCACTGAATTGTACAACATCTGATTTACCTCTATTGTCTTGTCCTCCTTTTTCAACTTACATCCAGTAGCCATCGGTGTTCCAACTAGTTTGGATTCTTCCATCTTGAATATTTTTAGGACCTCTTTAATGTATTTGGACTGTGTAATGAAAATACCTTCACTTTGTTGAATGAACTGTAGAACAAGAAAGAACTTGATCTCTCCAAACATAGACATCTCAAACTCTTTTCTCATCTCATTAGAAAATGATTTGCATAGCATATCATTTCCTCCAAATATGATTTCATCAACAAATATTTTAGCAATCAAAGTGTTAGCATCAATATCTTCCTTCAAATAAAGATTACTATTTTCACTAGTCCTTACAGATCCAATACTTATAAGATAGGATTGAAGTCATTCATACCAGGCTCTAGGAGCTTATTTTAATCCATACAAGGCTTTGTGAAGTCTATATACCATGTTTCTTTTGTCTGGATCTACAAACCCTTCTGGTTGCTCAATGTATACCTCTTCTTCAAGTATTCCATTCAGGAATACAGACTTGACATCCATTTGATATACCTTCAATCCTTTATATGTAGCATAAGAAAGTAGTATTATTACACCTTCTAGCCTAGAAATGGGTGCAAAGTTTTATCCATAGTCAATACCTTCCTCTTGTGCATACCCCTTGCATACTAGTCTTGCTTTGTTCCTTGTGACTTCTCCATTCTCATTCAGCTTATTCTTGAATATCCATTTTGTACTGATGACATTCTCATCATCTGGTCTTGGCACAAGTGACCATGTCTTGTTCTTTTCAATTTTCTCAATCTCATCATTCATAGCACTTATCCATTCTTCATTATCAAGTTTAACATTGACAGATTTTGGCTCAAACTCACAAATTAAACAATTTGAGTTTAAAGACTTACTTCCTGTTCTTGTACCATCTTTCCTATCTCCTATGATCTATATTTCAAAATGGTTCCTTCTTACATATCTTGCAAGTACAAGTTTAGCTCTTTGTCTATTAGCTTGATCATCATTTTTTCCTTCATTCTATTCTTCATCACCTTGCACATTATTTTGATCATTATCCTGACCATCGGTAATTGTAGCCTGACCGTCGGTTGTAACATTTTGTTGTTCTAGAATTAAGCACTGTTGCTTGGGTAGAGTGTATGAATCACACTGCTTGAAATGACTACTTGAACACCATGCCTTCTAATACTGATTCAGAGAAAAGAAAAGCCTAATTACTAAGGACAGGATAAGGTCCTTCTTCATTTTTGAGCTCCACATATACTCAGGCAGGCTTTACCTCTTATGATTGCTGTTTACACAGTATGTGTTGATGTGGACACTGATTTGTTATGTATATTTATTAAATCAACTTATGAATCACCTTACAAATAACCAAGCATAACCAGATGCAAGATATAACCATACAAACCATAGTTGTAAGCATAGCAAGAACCAGTGATAAAAGGATTTTCATCCTTCTTCCTTTTGATGTAGGAGGGATAACCTAATGATTCACTCTCCAAGGACTCACTATAATGGACATAGTCCTGCTGACATAGGTCTTTACTGAGTTTAGTTTGTTCTTAGTGACAAAATTATTTTGATTGAATTGGTTTTGACACCTTGAAATAACTTAGACAAAGATAGATTATCAGACTAATTTTTGGACCAGTGCCTATCCTTTGGGCTATAAAGTCAAATAAGCTAAGGTCTCATAGAAACAAAATATAGTAAGCCGCCTTACAACCCACATGCAATTTAGGTAAGTTGCCTTACAAGTTACCCTATTACCTCTAAACTATTGTATCAAATCCTTAAACAAAGTAGTATGCTCCCTGAAACTACTCACAAAACTTAGTTCTTTCCTTAAAAGAAACTTGCAAGTAATTAGATAGTTACCTAGTAACCAAAATACTTCAGAATACCTTGTAAAATTAAACATAGAAGAGCATACATAGAGAATAAAGAGATAGCAATAGAAGAGAGTAAAACTGCATCGTATATTATTTATATGATCCAAATTTCCATACATGAAAGATTATACAACTTCAAAAGATAGACAGAAGTTCAGAAGATCTGAATTCTACAATATATTATCTCTTTTCCAATATATTCCAACATCAAAGACCCTTTTCAATTACAACTCTTTTGCTATATATATAGGTTTTTGACCATCTTGGAATCCCTTAAGGATGCAACAAGCTTCGGATGGTCATAGAAAACCTAACCCTAAAGTTACAAGAGAGAGGAAAAGAAAGAGAGAGAAGAAGCAGTGAAAGGATCAAGTCAAAAAGATAGAAACACATATTTCTTGTTCTTCTCCCGATCTGGTGATTGCAATCATATTTGTAGATGGTAGCTGGTAGTATTTATGTTGAGTTTGAATAGTTGTGCTTGCCTACTCACCTACATTCTCCTTTTGTAATAACTGTCCCTCTTGCCTTGAACAGTGCAATGCCAATTATTCACCCTAATCATCGTCCAAGATTTCTTCTTCTATTATAGGCTTCTTTTTCTTGGGTGTAGTAATCACCTCCCAAGCTTTCACTTCATCATCCGATGGCCACTTGAAGTCTTGAGTACTCTGTACTTGCACCTTTTGCCTATCCCATCTAGCATCAGTGATATTTTTGACATCAAGTAGGAACTTGTTGATGTCAGTCTCTGCTTTGAAGGCTTCATCCAATATTTTATTGAATCCCTCTATATCAACATCCACTCCCAAGAGAAATGCCTCTTCACTAGGCATCTTGCTGTCAAACTCACTCTTCCAGGCATCTACAACATTTACTTGATCATCATCTCCCTTTAAGAAAGGAATAAAATTATTGAAATCATTTGGAAAGAGGCTCAATTTAACCTGTATCTGATTTAATTTTCCTTTAAAGAATGAGAGAGCAATATTGACTCTTTTGATCTCATCTCCCACTTCATTTACTATTTCAGGAAAATCTGGTCTTATGGCTTGTAAAGATGACAATTTCTCAAATAAATTTTCCCTAGCAGACCACTTAGTAAAGTAAGGGTTTAGAATGGGAAGGTATCCCATTACCTCAGTATGCAATGCTGGCAAATTATTGTATGTATTGACTACAACATTAGTTTTGTCCTTTAGAATCTCAATTCTATGTTGTAGTATGCCTTTCAATGCCTTTAAAGCAATTGCATTTCCCTTTTCTTCATCTACCTGTTGTTCCATAGCCTCTTCTGATTTAGGCTTATCTTCAATTTGCATTGGTGGTGGTTGTGTAGGTACATATACCACCTCAGGATTTGTCTCCAATTCTTCTGTTAATGTCTTGATCAGCTGATCTCGCTGGTATAGTTGTATGTGGCACATATCTCTGTCCTTAGATAATGCACTTCTTTCTTCCAATAAAGTACTGTACCTTTCAGACAATTGTTTGGTCTTGTCTTCATTCAGTTGAGCCCAGTGTGTCATAATTTGGGATATTTCTAAGTCCCCTGTATTTTGTACAGACCACACCATTTGATTACCCACCATATTTTCTTGAATATTCACTAATTGGGGCTTTTGGTCTTTTGGGCTTAGGCTCCACATTGCAAAAGCCTAAGATTTTTGGCTATACCCAAATCCTTTTATCATATCCCCCATCTGGACCTCACTAGCCATTTTGAGATCTGACTATTTTCTAATTTGGTCTATGATGAAGGCAGATGCCAAATCCCATCCCTCAGCCAATAATATTCCACTTCCCAGTACCATCTTCCTGGCATCCTCGGGTGAAATATCCTTATTTTTAGGATCATAATTCTGTAAAGCCACTAGGGATTTATTTGTTATTGTTTCTTTCCCATCAACTATTAATTAGGATCTTATCTGCTCTGTTTTATGCCATCTTAGGAAGTCTTTAAACTCCTATGTTTTAACAAAGCTATCATCATCTAGGAATTTTTGTTGATGAAGCAATCGTTCATCAACACAAGCTTTGAGTGGTATCTCAACTTCATCTTCTAGGTCAGGCCGTTTCTTCTTGCCTTGCCTGATTACTTTCCTTAGGTTATGGTCATATAACCTAGTGCCAGGTACTAAGGCCTTAGCCTTGTCTTTTTTCTTACTTTGTCCCTCCATTGAAGGCTTCCCTAATTCCAATTTCTGCCTCTTTGCAGCAGGCTCCTCTACATCATCAAGTTGGGTAGCAACTATCAGATCTATAATGTGACCCTATGCTCCCTGCAACTGTGGGATCTTAGCCATTTCTTTCTCTAAGGCTTGTTGTGGTGAAGGATACATGGTAGGAAATGCATAATCACTATCATCACCACTATCATATTCTGACTCTGAGTGTTCAGGTGTCTGAGCACCTTTTTTGTCCAGGACTATATCCAGTCGCTCTACAAGCACATAATAGTTATCTATCATGGCCTTAATTCTATCAAAATATGGGAGATCAGGGTAAAAACCCCCAAAAGAAAACCCATTTCTTTTTATTTTCTTTTCCAGCTTCAACAACTCCTGGATCCTCAGTCTTCTTATATGAATCTCATCTTCATCCAAGATGTTCCTTGTTGCATCTTCTTCAACACACTCACAGTGGACATTTATATTGGGGATGGTAGGTGTATACAATTTCCTAACCCCTACCATAAAGGCTTCTGAATCAATATACCTATAAGGGGTTGCCCCCATTCTGTATCTTTCCAACCACTGACCCACTTCATCAATGGCATTCTTGCCAATTGTAAAGTTGAGAATCTTGAATTACCTAGGGGTTATAGTCCCCTTCTTGTGAGGTGCAAAGTGCTCATTATCTGTTAATAATAACTGCCATATGAATTCCATTGCAGCCACTCTTGCAGGCACATGATATGGTAATAAATGAGGTGGGTGAATACACCCATATACCTTGATAATGGTATAATTCTCCTCCAAAAATAAATCACCCCAATTATGTTTTCCAGGCCAACTATCTGTATAACCATAGGGCCTGTGCAGTTGTATAATCTTTAATGGGACTCTAGTCCTGCTTGTCCCCAAACTCTGCACCATTGGATACACAATCCAATTGTGAAAAGAACAGTAGTCACACTCCCTAGAAGTGTAATTCCAAACCCTGACCCAAAATTGGATGGGATTCAGTGCTGACTGGTAGAACCTTTGAGGAGTTAAATTGTTAACATCCATGATTACAAAATTGAAGTATAAAAGGAGATGCATAAGGACTGAGTAATGCAAAAATTTAGGTTCTTTCTCCTTTAGATTCTTTAGTCTTTTCTGGGTTGCAATGAAACCCTCATGCATTTAATCAATTATGTGTTGTATGTAATCATAACTGGTGCTTGAATGCACCTCTTGTAATTCTAGCACCAACATCAGGCTGCCATCATTGATTTTCTCTACATCTCCATCTCTTCCTAGCACTCTACACAGAGCATAAGAGATATACTTAATGTAGAAGTGTAGATCCTTATAGTAATATGGATTTGGCTTAGCCATAGGATCTAAGTATTTTCTCACTTCTTTCAACATGTGTTTCTGCAATTAGCCTTTTGCAATAGCAGGCTTTGAACTGTACCTCTTCTCCTACTTTGTCATGTCAATTTTAGTAGACATGGTACTGAATAAGCCAAAGGCTTGCATGAATGAATTCATGTTCAATATTAGAAGGGTAGTGACATCATCCCTTTTGATCGTCTTTGTCAAAACATCATAGTGATTGGCTAGGTCTAAGAATAGGTCTACATCTAGGAAGACATCAGAAACAAGTAACCTAGCTAAGCCACAAGTCCTAGGGTTTGATACTGGGATGGGCTTATCAGAATTTTTATAGAAATAAGTGAAAAGGGAGAAACATATTGTGCTTGGAGTCACAGCATCTCAAATTTCCTTGTACTCATCAAGGAGAACATTAGCATTAGCCTTCTTATTCTGTGTTGAACCAGGCAGGAGACAGAGAAACTCATCAGAGAAACTTGCCTTTCCTTTCTGTTCCTCTTCACTCCGTCCACTTGTTGAAGCAACACTCATAGCCCCGCTCATATTTGCAATTTCTTGAATCTCTTACTTCTTACTGATATTGAAACAAATCTATCTCTGAGATCAGCTGACCGTTCAAGGCACAATTTCCTAAAATTTAGAACTCTTTGATCAACTTTGGAAATATTGTAATTTGAGAAAAAATTCTTTCTTCTGAAAACATAACAACTTGGGCTTTGAAAACTGAAAACATGGTGAATACAAATGAATGCACCATCAAATCCTTATAGCCATCATTCAGAGTACACAGCTCATAATTCGGAAATATCAGTTCTGTCATTAATTTGACATACTGTGAACTTGGATGAAAACCTTGCCGTAGTTTATGAGCTTGACAGGAAATCAAATTTTCAAAAATGAATCCTCGGAACAATCATATAAATTTTAAAAGAGCTGACATGTCACATTATGATTTATTAACTGTCTTACATCTCAGCTACTCTTTTTGCACAGTAATCAAAATACAAGCCTGTGATTGGTCACTAAGCGATTCATATTGTCACATCAAAACAATTGCCGCCGCTTTTTAGATTTTTGGATCAGGCGACTGAGCGACTGCAGTAAGTCTCTTTGTCACAGGCCTCTGTCACTAACCCATGGTTTCATCTCAAGACATGGCGACAATGCATTTTCCTACCTTTAGCTGACCCAAGTCACTATCTGGCGATCATGCGACCCAATTGAAATCATAGTCGCGCACAGTTAAGACTAACTCATCATTCTTTCTGAGACCTTGCGACTAACTATCTTGCTTAACCTTTATGGTTATCTCCTTGTCGCTGAGTTTTTAATTTTATCTCAAGGCTACACGACAATGCTTAGTCACCCAATTGTGGGATATAAGTCCTAAGCATTTAATTTTACCATAACAGGTTATATGCACCCTTTCTCCTCTTTTGACAATTGCGCGACATACCCTAATCACCAAGTCAGGAGGAATTTTTCCTTAGGGCACTTTTCTTCTTAGACTTTGTGACCACCGTTAGATCCTCTGATCTCTTTATCCTGTGGCCGTCGCTTAGTCGCCATATGTTCATGCATACTCTTAAATCTTTCTCAGACAGCGCGACTGAAAGGAAAGTACTTAGTCTTGCTTTCGCTGAGTCCATTTTCTACTTCTGGTGACCATGCGATAATCTTTTTACATCCACTCGCCTTATGACATATGTCACACAATCATTTGCTCACTTAATGCATAACAGAGAACTGAGTCATCATCTTGTTATGGCAACATACTGACTATACTTTACTGTAAACCACAGATGGTCAGTCGTGAAGTCTCGGTCAAAACCTCTTAACCGCTATTCCATTTCGAGACCACATGACTAAAGGCTTAGCTTAAATTTCAACTTTGGATTCATTTGGTGATAAAGCGACATAAGGTAATCGCGAAGTCTGAAGACATTTTCATAACTATTAAAGATCTCCTGCGATCACCTGACTAAGCAGTGGGTCCCTTCTGCATAAATCTTTATAACATAGTTATCCTGTGACTGCCCGACTAAAGGAATCACTGAGTCTTGTAAAGCCAAAGGAATATGCTAAACTTGAACGAGACCACACGACACAAGGAAAATGCAAAGTCAGGAAGACTTATAGAATATTCGTTCAACGTAATGCGACAAGGTGACTTAATAAAAAACACATGCCTTAAGTGGATAGAAAAAGGTAACATTGAAACAGAATGACATGACCTAGGGTTTAATTTTATCATTTAATCACTTGGAAAGCCTAGGGTTTTCAGGGTTTTGCAATTTTAGTTAGGTTTAGGTCTTAAAACCTGAAAACTTGACCAAGGTAAGGCCATAATGAACAAGAGATAACTGAATTGAATACACCAGATCACAAAGAGAGGGACAGGGAACTAGGAAAACTGCTAAACAAGAAATACAACCAACAGTGGCTCTGATGCGGATTGGCTAAACAAAGTTTATGACAAAGAACCACAAAATCTCTGGTTGCAGACCACCTTTTCAACGGAGAAAAACCCTAAAATAGAAAGGGAAATATGTACAAAATTTACAAACAAGGGACAAGGAAAGGAACATATAATACATACTTACTTGTGCACTTTGAACTTTACTCAAAGAAAGGCTTCAAAAACTGCCCATGCACAAGCAACTCAAAGAGATCTCCTTCCATATTCTTCAACAAATATGAGTCTTTGCCAAAAAATTTTGCAATAATTAATGGTCCTAGCCATAAAGACTCAAACTTCTTATGCTTTCCTATATCCTCTACCCTTGCATTCCATTGGAGAACTAAATCATTAGTTTGGAATTTTCTCTCAATAGCCCTCCTGTCAAAAAGATATTTCATTTTTTGCTGTAGCTTCACATTTTCTCTCTGACTATTTCTCCTCATTTCATCTAATTCAATCAATTGCATCATTTTGTTTTGCATATTGTCAGAGACATCTAAATGTTCCTCTTGTATGAATTGGCAAATAGGCAATAAATTTTTAATAGGCAATCTCGCTTGTAAACCATACACCAACTCAAAAGGTGACTGACCAGTTGCCTTCTTAAGTGTTATCCTATCAGCCCAAAGAGCTAATCTCAATTTTGTATGCCATGTCCTCTTGTTTTGTTCCAGAGTCCTCTTCAATATTTTCAGTATGCTTTTATTGCTAGACTCAGCTTGTCCATTGGCCTGTGGGTGATATGGGGATGAATATGATATCATAATCCCATATTGCTCATAGAAACTTGTCATTTCTTCTGATCTGAAACTCATAGCATTGTCCATTATTAATTTATTAGGCACTCCAAATCTGGTCAAAATGTTTTCTAACAAAAATTTAGTAACCACCTTACTAGTTTATTTCCTTGTGGGGATAGCCTCAATCCATTTAGTAAAGTAATATGTGGCAACTAAAATCCAACTGTGCCCTGCCTAGACTTTTCTTGAAACTCACTAATAAAATCAATGCCCCATACAACAAAAGGAGCCTCAGTACTCACCGGGTTGAGTAACAGAGCACCTGCAAATTTCAACTTATTGGAGAACCTCTGACATGGTTCACATTTCCTAACATGTGTATAAGCATCTTTGAACAGAGTAGGCCAATTGTATCCTGCCCTTAAAATCTTATGGGCAGTGGTCTTAGCAGAAAAGTGACCTCCACATTGTCCTTCATGCATCTCAATTAGAACTTTCTCAGCTTGATATTTGTCAAGGCATAGTAATAGTACACCATTTTTATCTTTCCAAAATAAATCTCCTTGAATCAAAACATATCTTTGAGCTTGCAATTTCAAACTTCTCTTTTGATTATCAGACAGATAATCAGGACACTTAGCACTTTTGAGGAAGAAAACAATATCAGTGTAATATGGTTGCCTCTCTATACTGGTAGTGGCTTGATCATGTGCCTCTATTTGATTTGATTGCACTAAATCCAGGTTCTCCTCTGTCATAATTTTGGCCAAGCCTTGACCTCTTACCAATTTGGTGATATTGAGTTCCAGATTGAACTCTTGAATTCTTGTAATCCACTTGTATCTCTTACCAGTGACCTCTGACTGTGTGAGAATATCTTTCACTGCTAAATGTGGAACATAGGCCTGCACCTTGGCACAAACCAAGTAGGGCCTAAAAGACTTCACAGCCTTTACCAATGCATAGGCTTGCTTTTCCATTATTTCATAGTTAAGTTCTGCAGCTTGCAAGGATTTACTATAAAAGGCTATGGGATGTTCAAATCCTTGCTCATCTTTTTGAAACAAAATTGCAGCAATTGTATGAAATGATGCAAATGAAAACAGGAAGAAAGGCTTAGTGTAATCTAGAGATTTCAACACTGGAGTTTCCTATACTACCATCTTTATCCTTTCAAAAGCTTGTTGAGCCTCATCACTCCAAATAAAACTAGTATCCTTTTTCAACAACTTCACAATGGGCTTTACAATTTCAGAAAAATTGGCTACAAATCTTCTGACAAAGTTAATCTTTCCTAAGAAATATTGTACACCTTTTAAGTTTTTTGGAGCAACAACATTCTGAATTGCTTCTACCCTTTCAGGGTCTATTCTTACCCCTTCTCTGGACACTATATGCCCAAGCAATTTTCCCTCTTTAACTGCAAAGTGACATTTCTTAGGATTTAATGAAACACCATATTCTAATACTTTATTAAAAATCCTACCCAAATGATCACAATGATCATTAGCCCTCTTAGAATATGCAATTAAGTCATCTTGGTAAATAACCATGAATAAATCAATAAAATCTTTGAAAGCAACATCCATGGCTCTCTAAAAAGTTGCACCTGCATTTATCAAACCAAAAGACATTCAGATATAAACATATGTTCCCCAAGGAGTAGTAAATGCAGTCTTATATTTCTCTGACTCTTTGACTAAAACTTGGTTATAACCTGAAAAACCATCCATCATTGACAACAAATCACAACCAGTCACCTTATGCAACATTGCCTCCATATTAGGCAGTGAATAATTATATTTCAATGAAGCAATATTTAGATTTATGAAATCAACACATAATCTGATGTCACCATTCTTCTTTCTAACTGGCACTAGATTTGATACCCATGTTGAATGTCTAATAGGTTGAATTATCCCAGCATCCTTGAGTTTCATCAATTCCTGCTGCATTTGGGGAGCCAACAAGGGGTTAATGGGCCTTTGTTTCTGTCTAAATGGTTTGACATCTGATTTCAAAGGAATTTCATGCTGGAAGAGGTCCTCTTTATATGCCTTCAAGTGCTCATATGACAAGAAAAAACATGCTTGTATTTTCTCAGTAACTTGATCAGGTTTATCCTCACATGAGAGTCCAGACCTTTTCCTATATAAACTATCTGAGGACTATTTTCTGATCCTAAATTTACTTCTTTCAAATCCTCAATGTTGGCATTGCTTATCTTGGCTGAATCATTTTTTTGGCTAACAAACAATGCCTCAAGTTCAACCAAACCCCTAGGAATCTGATTAGAACTCAATTGAACAACTTCATTTCCAAAGATGTATTCCTTTTAATCATCTGATTCTAATAAGGAACTGCAGTCTATACTCTGGTTTTTATACTGATCCAAACATTGCATGAACCTCAGAATATCTTGATCATCCTGGAACACTTGCTAGTTGTATATGTTATCTGGAACAACTGGTCTTGTTTTAACTTCGAGTATTGATACTCCATGTAGGGTCAGATCATCATTCTTCAAAGCAACATTTTCTAGGAAATCAGCCATAATATTCTTTGACCTTTCCAACCATGTTATATTAAAAGCATCAAACATCTCAAGTTGATCCCAAATAGCATGTTTGTACATTTTCAATCTGTCATTTTTTACAGCATATTTGGATC
>MU226249.1:7069656-7097030 GCA_018584345.1 Thuja plicata
ATGGCATGAATAAGTGTTAGTCATACTATGATCACACTGTTCCCCTTCATCATTTTCTTGTTCCTCATTTGCTTTTAGATCTAAGGAAATGACACAAAAATCAGGATTATGAGGAGCATCACAAGCTTCACACCAAGTCTCCTCATTGCAGAAATGGACTGAATTTCTATGAAGAGGGTCTGGAATCTTGTTATCTGTTCTTTCCCTTTTAGGTGCAGTGACAGGCTTTCCATCTTTGAACTGAGTTCCATATGGGTGATTTTGCAATCTATTCTGAGGATTATAAGTATTATTGTAAAGAGGTTTATTGTTTTAGGGAGCTCTATATTGTTTGTACTCTGGTTCTTTCAAAGTGCTCCTACTAAACCTGGGATCATCTCTCCTATTTAATTTACCAGACACTCTTCTATTCATTTCAATATTGACTACTATCTTGTAAGCATCAGTGAGTGTCCTAGTATTTTTATCTCTCAGAGCATATCCCATTTTAGAATCGTAAGCATTTAAATAAGTTGCTAGACACACTTCTTCATCTAGCTTTATCTTTTGAAATATTTTATGCATAGCTCTTTGAAACCTTGTGTTCAATTCTGTAACCTCTTCATTGTAATTTTTCTTGATGTTATTGAACTCATTTAGTAAAAAACCCTTATTTGTCTTATCTCCATACCGATCTTTAAAAAACTCAATCAATTCGTCCATGGAAACAACAGAGCCATTAGCAAGGCTTCTAAACCATTCTCTTGCATCTTCGACAAGTGACTGAACAAATAACTTCATTAGTACATCTTCATGGGTAATATTCAAGTCATCAACAAAGTCAATGAATTTTCTTAAGTGTGTCTCACAAGAAATCACATTGTTACCAGCAAATTTTGGGAGCTTTTCTCCTATATCACCCACATCTTTAGGAAAGGCATTAGGATATCCAGGGATAGAAACAAAACAAAATTGTTTGTACCTCTCATTATGTAGTGGTTTCCTTTGAAAACTATCATCTTCTTTAGCCATAGTAGTTTTTCCTCTAGAAGATGTATTAGTCTCTGGTCCAGAAAAAGAATACTTTGAAGATTGTAAAAAGTTTATCTTCTTTTTCATTTCAATTGTAGCAGCTTCCATTTGGGCTTTTTCCAACATTTTTTCCATGGTTTATTTTTCAATTCTTATCTTTTCTAAATCAATTTCTAATTTGGACATTTGTTCAATCATAGGCTTCTGAAATTTAGGTTCTTGATCTCCATGTTCACCCATCTTTTGTTTACCCTTATTTATTTGCAAAATAGAATCTTTATGAGTGAATGGTATTTCTTTATTTTTCAAGACTTCTCTGTTTCTTCCATAGTTTGGTGTTTATGAAGTATTTTTCTATTGTTATCAAGAGCCTTATGATCACTTCTTTTCTTTCTTATTTCTCTTTCCTTTTTCATTTGTTGAACTAGGGCAAGCTGCTTCAAAATAAACTTCTCTTCATTGGCCATCATATCAGAAGGGTCATCTTCTGAATCTAAACTAGGTGTAGTAATATCTTCTCTTTCATTTGAAGTAGAAGTGACTATGGGAGTATCCAATACTCTTTCAGCAGCCTCCTCATAGTCTGAAGTATTTCCATCATGAGAGTGCTGAATAGTATCCCTATAATTTATGATATTTGTTTCTTGACCTTTTACAGGAGTTTCATCCATGTCAACTTGATTTCTCTTTTTCCTCCAAGAGGCTCCAACTCTTGAAGTCGATGGGATTCCTTCATACAATACCCTTTCTAGGTCAGTTCTTACTTTTGACCTAGTATTCATTCTGTAAGACATTTATCAACTTTGCACTAATCTCATAGATTTTTCTTTTTAGAGTTGCCACCCAATAAATTGGGATGAATGAATAACTATCTGGGGTTAATATGACAAAAAAAACCGGGATTTTGTAAAAATTTAGATCTTAACACACCAGAGATTTCTGAATACTTCTTCAAAACTTTAGAATCTCTATCCCCAGAAGAGTCGCCAATTTGTTAGGGATTTTTCTTGTATGAATCACAGTGCTTGAAATGACTACTTGAACACCATGCCTTCTAATACTAATTCAGAGACAAGAAAATTCTAATTGCTAAGGAATGAATAAGGTCCTTCTTCATTTTTGAGCTCCACATATACTCAGGCAGGCTTTACCTCTTATGATTATTGTTTACACAGTATGTGTTGATGTGGACACTGATTTGTTATGTATATTTATTAAATCAACTTATGAATCACCTTGAAAATAACCAAGCATAACCAGATGCAAGATATAACCATACAAACCATAGTTGTAAGCATAACAAGAACCAGTGATAAAAGGATTTTCATCCTTCTTCCTTTTGACGTAGGAGGGATAACCTAATGATTCAATCTCCAAGGAATCACTATAATGGACACAGTCCTGCTGACATAGGTCCTTACTGAGTTTAGTTTGTTCTTAGTGACAAAGTATTTTGATTGAATTGGTTTTGACGCCTTGAAATAACTTAGACAAAGATAGATTATCAGACTAATTTTTGGACCAGTGCCTATCCTTTGGGCTATAGAGTCAAATAAGCTAAGGTCTCATAGAAACAAAATACAGTAAGCTGCCTTATAACCCACATGCAATTCAGGTAAGTTGCCTTACAAGTTACCCTGTTACCTCTAAACTATTGTATCAAATCCTTAAACAGAAAAGTATGCTCCCTGAAACTACTCACAAAACTTAGTTCTTTCCTTAAAAGAAATTTGCAAGTAATCAGATAGTTACCTAGTAACCAAAATGCTTCATAATACCTTGTAAACTTAAACATAGAAGAGCATACACAGAGAATAAAAAGACATCAATGGAAGAGAGTAAAATTGCACCATATATTATTTATATGATCTAGCTTTCCATACATGAAAGATTATACAACTTCAAAAGATAGATAGAAGTTCAGAACATATGAATTCTGCAATATATTATCTCTTTTCCAAAATGTTCCAACATCAAAGACCCTTTTCAATTACAACTCTTTTGCTATATATATAGGTTTTTGACCATCTTGGAATCCATTAAGGATGCAACAAGCTTCGGATGGTCATAGAAAACCTAACCCTAAAGTTACAAGAGAGACAAAAAGAAAGAGAGAGAAGAAGCAGTGAAAAGATCAAGTCAAAAAGATAGAAACAGATATTTCTTGTTCTTCTCCCGATCTGGTGACTGTAATCAGATTTGTAGATGGTAGCTGGTAGTATTTATGTTGAGTCTGAATAGCTGTGCTTGCCTACTCACCTACATTCTCCTTTTGTAACAACTGTCCCTCTTGCCTTGAACAGTGCAGTGCAAAGTGTTCACCCTACTCATCATCCAAGATTTCTTCTTCTACTATAGGTTTCTTTTTCTTGGGTGTAGTCATCACCTCCCAAGCTTTCACTTCATCATTCGATGGCCACTTGAATTCTTGAGTACTCTGTACTTGCACCTTTTGCCTATCCCATCTAGCATCAGTGATATTTTTGACATCAAGTAGGAACTTGTTGATGTCAGTCTCTGCTTTGAAGGCTTCATCCAATATTTTATTGAATCCCTCTATATCAACATTCGCTCCCAAGAGAAATGCCTCTTCACTAGGCATCTTACTGTCAAACTCACTCTTCCAGGCATCTACAGCCTTTACTTGATCATCATCTCCCTTTAAGGAAGGAATAAACTTATTGAAATCATTTGAAAAGAGGGTCAATTTAAACTGTATCTGATTTAATTTTCCTTTAAAGAATGAGAGAGAAATATTGACTCTTTTGATCTCATCTCCCACTTCATTTACTATTTTAGGAAAATCTGGTCTTATGGCTTGTAAAGATGACAATTTCTCAAATAAATTTTCCCTAGTAGACCACTTAGTAAAGAAAGGGTTTAGAATGGCAAGGTATCGCATTACCTCAATATGCAATGCTGGCAACTTATTGTATGTATTGACTACAACCTCAGTTTTGTCCTTTAGAATCTCAATTATGTGTTGTAGTATGCCTTTCAATGCCTTCAAAGCAATTGCATTTCCCTTTTCTTCATCTACCTTTTGTTCCACAACCTCTTTTGATTTAGGCTTATCTTCAATTTGCATTGGCGGTGGTTGTGTAAGTACATATACCACCTCAAGGTTTGTCTCCAATTCTTCTGTTAATGTCTTGATCAGCTGACCTCGCTGGTACAGTTGTATGTGGCACATATCTCTGTCCTTAGATAATGCACTTGTTTCTTCCAATAAAGTACTATACCTTTCAGACAATTGTTTGGTCTTTTTTTCATTCAGTTGAGCCCAGTGTGTCACAATTTGGGATATTTCTAAGTCCCCTGTATTTTGTATAGACCACACCATTTGATTACCCACCATATTTTCTTGAATATTCACTAATTGGGGCTTTTGGTCTTTTGGGCTTAGACTCCACATTGCAAAATCCTGAGATTTTGGGCTATACCCAAATCCTTTTATCATATCCCCCATTTGTACCTCACTAGCCATTTTGAGATCTGGCTATTTTCTAATTTGGTCTATGACGAAGGCAGATGCCAAATCCCATCCCTCAGCCAATAATATTCCACTTCCCAGCACCATCTTCCTGGCATCCTCGGGTGAAATATCCTCATTTTCAATATCATAATTCTGTAAAGCTACTAGGGATTCATTTGTTATTGTTTCTTTCCCATCAACTGTTAATTGGGATCTTATCTGCTCTATTTTATGCCATCTTAGGAATTCTTTAAACTCCTCTGTTTTAACAAAGCTATCATCATCTAGGAATTTTTGTTGATGAAGCAATATTTCATCAACACAAGCTTTGAGTGGTATCTCAACTTCATCTTCTAGGTCAGGCCGTTGCTTCTTGCCTTGCATGATTGCTTTCCTTAGGTTATGGTCATATAACCTAGTGCCAGGTACTAAGGCCTTAGCCTTATCTTTTTTCTTGCTTTGTCCCTCCATTGAAGGCTACCCTAATTCCAATTTCTGCCTCTTTGCAGTAGGCTCCTCTACATCATCAGGTTGGGTAGCAACTGTCAGATCTATAATGTGACCCTCTGCTCCCTGCAACTGTGGGATCTCAGCCATTTCTTGCTTTGAGGCTTGTTGTGGTGAAGGATGCATGGTAGGACGTGCATAATCACTGTCATCACCACTATCATATTCTGACTCTGAGTGTTCAGGTCTATGAGCACCTTTTTTGTCCAGGACTGTATCCAGTTGCTCTACAAGCACATAATAGTTATCTATCATGGCCTTAATTCTATCAAAATATGGGAGATCAGGGTAAAAACCCCCAAAAGACAACCCATTTCTTTTTATTTTCTTTTCCAGCTTCAACAACTCCTAGATCCTCAGTCTTCTTATATGAATGTCATCTTCATACAAGATGTTCCTTGTTGTATCTTCTTCAACACACTCACAGTGGACATTTGTATTGGGGATGGTAGGTGTATACAATTTCCTAACCCCTGCCATGAAGCCTTTTGGATCAATATACCTATAAGGGGCTGTCCCCATTCTGTATCTTTCCAACCACTGACCCACTTCATCAATGGCATTCTTGCCAATTGTAAAGTTGAGATTCTTCAATTTCCTAGGGGTTATAGTCCCCTTCTTGTGAGGTGCAAAGTGCTCATTATCTGTTAATAATAACTGCCATATGAATTCCATTGCAGCCACTCTTACAGACACATAATATGGTAATAAATGAGGTGGGTGAATACACCCATATACCCTGATAATGGTATAATTCTCCTCAAAGAAGAAATCACCCCAATTCTATTTTCCAGGCCAACTATCTTTATAATCACAAGGCCTGAGCAGTTGTATAATCTTTAATGGGACTCTAGTCCTGCTTGTCCCCAAATTCCGCACCATTGGATACACAATCCAATTCTGAAAAGAACAGTAGTCACACTCCCTAGAAGTGTAATTCCAAACCCTGACCCAAAATTGGATGGGATTCGGTGCTTACTGGTATAACCTTTGAGGAGTTAAATTATTAACATCCATGATTACAAAATTGAAGTATAAAAGGAGATGCCTAAGGACTGAGTAATGCAAAAATTTAGGTTCTTTCTCCTTTGGATTCTTTAGTCTTTTCTGGGTTGCAATGAAACCCTCATGCATTTCATCAATTATGTGTTGTATGTAATCATAACTGGTGCTTGAATGCACCTCTTGTAAGTTTAGCACCAACATCAGGATGCCAGCATTGATTTTCTCTACATCTCCATCTCTTCCTAGCACTCTACATAGAGCATAAGAGATATACTTAATGTAGAAGTGTAGATGCTTATAGTAATATGGATTTGGCTCAGCCATAGGATCTAAGTATTTTCTCACTTCTTTCAACATGTGTTTCTGCAATAAGCCTTTTGCAATAGCAGGCTTTGAACTATACCTCTTCTCCTGCTTTGTCATGTCAATTTTAGTAGACATGGTATTGAATAAGCCAAAGGCTTGCTTGAATGAATTCCTGTTCAATATTAGCAGGGCAGTGCCATCATCCCTTTTGATGGTCTTTGTCAAAACATCATAGTGATTGGCTAGGTCTAAGAATAGGTCTACATCTAGGAAGACATCAGGAACAAGTAACCTAGCTAAGCCACAAGTCCAAGGGTTTGAGACTGTGATGGGCTTATCAGAATTTTTATAGAAATAAGTGAAAAGGGAGAAACCTATTGTGCCTGGAGTCACAACATCTCAAATGTCCTTGTACTCATCAAGGAGAACATTAGCATTAGCCTTCTTATTTTGTGTTGAACTAGGAAGGAGACGGAGAAACTCATCAAAGAAACTTGCCTTTCCTTTTTGTTCCTCTTCACTCCCTCCACTTGTTGAAGCAACACTCATAGCCCTGCTCATATTTGCAATTTCTTGAATCTCTTACTCCTTATCGATATTGAAACAAATCTATCTCTAAGATCAGCTGACAGTTCAAGGCACAATTTCCTGAAATTTAGAACTCTTTGATCAACTTTAAAAATATTGTAATTTGAGAAAAATGTCTTTCTTTTGAAAACTTAACAACTTGGGCTTTGAAAACTGAAAACATGGTGAATGCAAATGAATGCACCATCAACTCCTTATAGCCATCATTTAGAGTACATAGCTCATAATTCAGAAATATCAGTTCTGTGATTAATTCGACATATTGTGAACTTGGATGAAAACCTAGTCGTAGTTTCTGAGTTTGACAGGAAATCAAATTTTCAAAAATGAATCCTTGGAACAACCGTATAACATTTAAAAGAGCTGACATGTCACATTATGATTCGTTAACTATCTTACATCTCAGCTACTCTTTTTGCACAGTAATCAAAATACAAGCCTGTGATTTGTCACTGAGCGATTCATATTGTCACATTAAAAAACTGCCCCCGCTTTTTAGATTTTTGGATCAGGTGACTGAGTGACTACATTAAGTCTCTTTGTCGTGGGCCTCTGTCACTAACCCATGGTTTCATCTCAAGACATGGCGACAATGAATTTTCCTACCTTTTGCTGACCCAAGTCATGATCTGGCGATCACACGACCCAACTGAAATCATAGTCATGCACAGTTAAGACTAACTAATCATTCTTTCTGAGACCTTTCGACTAACTGTCTTGCTTAACCTTTACGGTTATCTCCTTTTCGCTAAGTGTTTAATTTTATCTCAAGACTACGTGACAATGCTTAGTCGCCCAATCGTGGGATATAAGTCCTGAGCATTTAATTTTACCATAACAATTTATATGCGCCCTTTCTCCTCTTTTGACGACTGTGTGACATACCTTAATTGCCAAGTTGGGAGGACTTTTTCCTTAGAGAAATTTTCTTCTTAGACTTTGTGACCACCGTCAGATCCTCTGATCTCTTTATCCTACGGCCGTCGCTTAATCGCCATATGTTCATACATACTCTTAAATCTTTCTCAGACACCGCGACTGAAAGGAAAGTACTTAGTCTTGCTATCGCTGAGTGCATTTTCTTCTTCTGGAAACCATGCGATAATATTTTTACATCCACTCACCTTATGACATATGTCACATAATCATTTTCTCACTTAATGCATAACAGAGAACTGAGTCATCATCTTGTTCTGGCGACATCTTGACTATACTTTACTGCAAACCATAGATGGTCAGTCGTGAAGTCTCGGTCAAAACCTCTTAACTGTCATTCCATTTCGAGACCATGCGGATGAAGGCTTAGCTTAACTTTCAACTTTGGATTTATTTGGCGATAAAGCGACATAAGGTAATCGCGAAGTCTGAAGACATTTTCATAACTGTTAAAATTCTCCTACGATCACCCGACTAAGCAGTGGGTCCCTTCTGCATAAAGCTTTATAACATAATTATACTACGACTGCCCGACTAAAGGAATCACTGAGTCTCATAAAGTCAAAGGAATATGCTGAACTTGAACGAGACCACGCGACACAAGGAAAATGTGAAGTCGGGAAGACTTATAGAATATTCGTTCGAGGTAATGCGACAACGCGACTTAATAAAAAACACATGCCTTAAGTGGATAGAAAAAGGTAACATTGAAATAGAACAACATGACCTAGGGTTTACTTTTATCATTTAATCACTTGGAAAGCCTAAGGTTTTTAGGGTTTTGCAATTTTAGTTAGGTTTAGGCTTGAAAACCTGAAAACTTGACCAAGGTAAGGCCACAATGAACAAGAGATAACTGAATTGAATACACCAGATCATATAGAGAGGGATAGGGAACCAGGAAAATTGCTAAACAAGAAATACAACCAACATGTTTCTTCACAGTATACAAAATTTTTGTAGTCCTCTAATTCTTTTGTTCTTTTCAACTCATTCTTTTCTACAAATTCATCTATCTTTACATTTTCACTTTCAACAATTTTGTTAGAAGCCTTGATAATACATTTATAAGCTTTGCTCTTGGTGGAATACCCTAGAAATATTCCTTCATCACTTTTGGTGTCAAGCTTTCCAATTCTATCATCTTTTAAGATATAACATTGACTCCCAAAGATTTTGAAGTAACTTACATTGGGTGTTTTACCATACCATAGCTCATAAGGTGTCTTCTTTGTGTCCTTCTTCAATTGTACTCTATTTAGTGTGTAGACAACAGTACTGCTAGCTTCCCTCTAGAAGATTTGGGTGATGCCTTTCTCTATCATCAGTGTTCTGGCACAATCAACTATGGATCTGTTCCTTCTCTCAGCAATCCCATTTTGCTGTGGAGTTCTTGGTGCAGAAACATATATTTTTATACCATGCTCATTAAAAAAATTAGTGAATTCATCTGATATAAATTCTCCTCCTCTATCTGATCTTAAAAAATTTATATCCTTACCAATTTTTTTTTCTATCATAGCCTTATACCATTTAAACATCTTGAATGCTTCAGATTTATCTTTTAGAAACATAAATGTCATCATTCTGGAGTAATCATCAACAAAGAGAATAAAATATCTATCTCCATAATAACTCTTTGTCCTCATTGGTCCACATAGATCAGTATGGACTAATTCTATAATATCTTTAGATGTATGGGTTTTACTTTTGAAACTAGACTTTGTCATCTTACGTTTTTGACAATTCTTGCACATGATGTTGTCAGGCTTTGTCATCGTCAGTAAGAATTACATTTCTCCTTCTACTTATTTTCATCATGTTGTCAAAATTCACATGACACAATATTTTGTGCCACAACCATATGTCTACATTTCTATTCATTAAGAAAGTGGTGTTAGTATCATTCAGATAGAATAAGTTATCTTTTGTCTATTCACTGGTACCAATCAATCTTCCCGATTCATTAAATATCTTTGCCTTCTTATGCTCAAATTCTACTCTGTGACCTGAATTATTTAGCTGAAAAATAGTTAATAGATTATAATTAAATCCTTTTACCCAATAAGTATTTTCACATTTAATCAGGTTATTCAACATTATAGTTCCTTTACCTTCAACTAGACAAGGTGTATCATTACCCATTCTTACTGTACCACCATTATAATAGTCAAAAGTTTTAAACTTTTATTTGTCACCGGTCATGTGGTGAGTGCAGCCATATCTATAATCTAGATGTCATTCTTGCTAACCTTAGATATGAGTGCAGTTTCTACATACTTTTCATCTTCATCTGAATCATCTTTCACAGCTACAAATACCATCTCAATATCTTCATCAGGTTTGGTGTCAGTATCTTCATCTTTGCAAGCAGCTAGGTAGCTGGCTTTCTTGCCTTTTTCCTTGTAGTCTCGAGTATCTCTTCTTTCAGATTGTTGGTAACTTCTGTAATCTTTTTTATCACCTCTGTCATATTTCTTCTTAAAATATTTGTCATTACTTTTGTCATCTTTTCTTCAGTTAGGACATCTTGCAGCAAAGTGTCTAATCTCTTTACAATTAAAGCATACAAGTGGTAACTTGCCTTTATATTTATCTTTGCCTCTCTGCATTCTTCTAGCCATAAGTGCTTCTATTTCATCTAGATCTTCTTCTTCACTTTCACTTTCACTATCTCTTCTAGATGTGTGTCTATGACTTGATTTGGTTATTCTCATAGAAGACTTAAATGCAGACTCTAAGTTTGGTAAGACACTATTATCAAAGTTATTCATCTCAAATGAAATTAGTCTACCAATTAAACTATCAAGAGTAACAGTATTTTTTTCTACCACTCTCATTTCTTGAATGAAAAAAACTCTAATAGCATGTACAGATAGTAAAGTTCTTAAGATTTTACTTACCACTGTCTCCTCTTCAAGTGTACCTCCAACTCCTCGTATAGCATTGACTACTTATTTTATTCTTGTGTTGTACTATGTGATGTTTTCTCCTTCATTCATTCTAAGATCATAAAAAATTCCCCTAAAGCTTTCTACCTTGGCTCTCAAAGCATTTGTATCACCTCCATGTACAAGCTTTAGTTTGTCCCACATCTTCTTTCTAGCTGTGCAATCTTTGACATCTTCAAATTCAACATCAAAGAGTGAGGAATAAATCTCTATAACCATGTAGTTGTGCTCATTCTTCTCTCTCAATTGATCTAATATCAATACTCCTATGGGAAACACATATTCAGTATCTAGGAATTGAGTGACATCATTACCAATACCTGATAAGTGGAGTCTTATCCTGATTTGCCATGAAGCAAAGTTGTCATTGTTCAACTTGGGTACATCTCGTTTGTTCATATTGTGATCTTTGACTTAGGTATTGAAAACTTCCTTTCTAAGCACACAAGCTCTGATACCAATTTTTAGTAATAACTGAGAGGGGGGGGGGGTGAATCACTGGCTTCAATTTTTATCCTTCAAACTTAACCGCCAATCTATAAACCTTAGATTATTATGTCCATACAAGATGCATGCCATGAAATTCTAATAATGATTAATTGTCTGTTGGTTTTCTCTATCAATCCTTATTCTTTCTTGATTACCAATAAGCATTATAACTATTTACCAAAACTCAGTAAATAAGAAGAGTATACCGATCAATCTAGATTTATCTATGTAAGATACAAAATAGTAAAGAAATGAATCATACACACATAACAAATGAATTTTAATGTGGAAACCCTTTTAAGGGAAAAACCAATGGGACTGGAACCCCAAATTTTCATTCTTCTAAAGTGAGCCCTGTTAGGAGCCAACCCTATTAAAGGTTACAAACACATGGTTAAGTGCAACCTTGTTAGAGGATTTATACATAGAGGTTGTCACTTAGTATTAGGCATCTATTGCTACCATCCTTAAATCAGCCTCATTCTTAGACTGTCAATAGGTATCGGGCAAGTCCAATGTTACTTTCATGAATCAACCTTTTTGGCACTCCTTGGGATGTACCTCAATATAAAGAAGACTATTAAGTCCTGCTCAGTTAAGAGAATTGATGCTTCAATGGTTAAACTTAAACACTATGACCTGTTCATATTGCAACTTTGAATTGCAGATTTTTAGATCTCTTTAAGTACATTACCTCTCTGATCAATGTATCAATTCATTCCTTTGTGCTCCATACTTTCTGCTCTGTGATGTTGTGTTTCAGTGTTCACCGGTGTTTGCAGAAGTCCTTAGCTCTTCCTTTAGCTTGTTTGATCAACACTACATGAAGTTTTTCTTCATCAGTTTCTCTTCAAAATCCTCTTTTTATTCACTCCCCTTAATCCCATCCATAAATGAATTAAGCTTGTCTCTTATATAGACATGATATTTATTTTTTCTTGATTCTTGGCGTGAAAAAAAATCCAACCAATTAGATTTAAAGCATAACTCCTGATTTGTCTTGTAAATATCTTCTTGCCAACTATACAAATCATCTTTAAATTAATCACTTATCTCTAGTCGAATAAAACAAAGTAAACAACCAGTTAAGTCTATTTTTAGCTCTGCGAGCTAGTTATTTTGTCAATATATAAACTTTTTGTTCCGTCAGTCACCTTCGCAGTTAGTTATCGGTGACAACTGATAGTTCCATTGGCAAGACTCCAGTTAGCTTCATGAACTCTGTCCATCGAGCAACACTATATTTTCTTATGTCAGGTTATTCTTTGATTTTCTTATCGGGCAATACTGTAACTCTGCTCATTGGTAGTGCTGTGCATTTATTTGTCGAGCATCACTGTGACTTTGTTCTTTTTCTCTATCCATCGGGTACACTCTGTTGGTGTTATTTTTCACTTAGTGAATACTTGATTTGTATGCATTACTGATAGCATAGCCTTGGTTCCTTTGATTCTCTGAAGTCTTTGGCATTATGTACATGACCGTACAGATGATATCAAGTTGACATCAATGACAATACAATACATTAACTTTTTTAATTCTTTGCATTATCTTCAACTTAACATTATCGAACATTCAATCAGTTACATGTCATCACCTTCATCTGATAAAATTTTAATCCAAAAAATAATTTGATTTCACCAAACATAGATATTTCAAATTCCTTACTCATAGCTTTTGAGAATGCTTTGCATAAGTCATCATATCTAGTAAACAATATATGATCTACAAATATTTATGCTAATAGTATCTTCTTCTGAGGTCCTTCTTTGATATACAAGATACTATTGTCATTAGTTCTCTCAATTCTTATCAAGTAACCATGTATTCTTTCATATGAGGCTCTGGGAGCTTGCTTCAGTCCATGTAATGCTTTGTGTAATTTTCAAACTATAATATTTTTGTTGGGATCTACAAAACCTTCAAGTTGCTCAATATAGACTTCTTCTTCAAGAATTCCATTTCGGAATGAAGATTTTATATCCATTTGATATACCTTGTATCCTTTGTGTGCAGCATATTCTAGAAGATTTTTGACTCCAAGTCTTGCAACAGGAGGAAAATTTTCTCCATAATCAATACCCTCTTCTTGAGCATATCCTTTACATACTAATCTTGCCTTGTTTCTGAAAACTTGTCCTTTTTCATTCATCTTGTTTCTGAAAACCCACTTAGTACCAATCACATTCTTATCTTTTGGCCTAGAAACAAGAGTCCAAGTTTTTTTATTTTCTATCTTCTCAGTCTCTTCATTCATTTCTTTGATCCAACTTTCATCATTCAATTCATCTTTAATAGTTCTAGGTTTAATTTCACTAAGCAAACATGTACTTTTAATTTTGTTCCTTTTCATTACACCTTATGTCTGATCTCCAATTATTTGTTTAGTTGCATGATGCCTTCTGACATATTTTACAAGTACACAATCCTTCGTTCTTGATTCTAGGCTTGTTCCACTTGGTTCACCATGCTCAAAATTTTGGTTTTGTTCTTCTATCTGATACTCGAGTTCCACTGTCTGAGACTTAGATTCCTTTGTTTGAGATTTAGGTGCCTCTGTCTGCGACTCAGTTCCCTCTATTTGTGACTCAGTTTCTTCTATCAGTAGCTTGGGTTGCACAGGTTGCAACTGAGGTTGAACTATTTGAGTTTGTGAAGATGAATTCAATGGTTGACATGGATGTTTTCCAATCACCATTGCTATGTCTTAGGTATAGTATCAAGTTCATAATATACAAAATTTATGTAATCCTGAGGCTCTTTACTAGTCTGTTCTTCACCTCTTTCAACAAACTCATAAATCCTTACATGCACACTTTCTCTGACTTTATGAGTATAAAGATTCAAACATTTATATACTTTGATTTTATAGCAGTAGCCTAGGAATATACCTTCATCACCTTTTACATCAAATTTTCCATTTCTTGCTTCCTTCAAGATGTAACATTTACTTCCAGATACTTTGAAATAACAAACATTAGGTTTATAACCATACCATAATTCAAAAGGTGTCTTCTCAGTACCTTTCTTCAGTTGAACTCAGTTCAAGGTGTGAATTGCAGTGTTGATGGATTCCTTCCAGTATTTGGTAGCAACATTCTTTTCAATCATCAAGGTTCTTGCACAATCCATAATGGATCCATTCCTTCTTTTTGCTATACCATTCTACTATGGAGTACTCGGGGAAGATGCTTGTCTTTTGATTCCTCTTTTATTACAGAATTCATTGAATTCATTATAAATGAAATCTCTTCCTTTATCAGATCTTAAGCATTTAAGTTTCTTTCCTATTTCTTTTTCAACTCTGGCTAGGTACCATTTGAATTTCTGAAAAGCTTCTAATTTTTCTTTAAGAAACATAACAGTTATCATTCTGGAATGATCATCAACAAATAGAATGAAATACTTCTCACCTATGTAACTTGTTGTTCCAATTGGTCCACATAAATTAGTATGTACCAATTCCAAAACTTCTTCTATATTGTATTTCTTTCTCTTGAAGCTATTTTTTCCCGTCTTCTCAATTTGACATTGTTTTCATATTGCTAATTCAAGTTTCTTCAGAATAGGAATTCCTCTTACTCTTTTGTTCTTACTTATGTTAACCAGGTTATCAAAGTTCACATGACATAACCTTTTATGTCATAACCAGCTTTCTTCTACTTGTGCAATAAAACATGAGATTTCATTGAGATCAAGATAAAATTGATTAGCTTTTGTTTTTCTACTAGTTCCAACTAGGTTTCCCTTACCATCCAGGAGCTAGGCCTTACCATTCATTAATTCTACCTTGAAACCAATGTTATTCAGTTGTTCCACACTTAGTATATTGTGCCTTAGTCCTTCAACCCAATAAGCATTATCACATTTGATTCCTTTTGTTAAACCAATACAACCTTTACCTTTCACATAGCAGGGTTCATCATTCCCAAAATTGACACTCCCACCATCATAGTTCTCAAGATGTTCAAATTTATTTTTATCACCAGTCATGTGGTGAGAACAACCACTATCAATTATCCAAGTGTCATTCTTGGTAATATGAGAATATAGTGTTGTCTTTTCATTATCTTCATTATCTGACTCATCCTTAATAGCAATATAAACCATTTCATCTTCATCTTCATCACTATCAAAATCTTTAGCAATGTAACAAGATTTATTAACTTTGTCTTTGTAGCTTTTGTATCTTTTGTAGCTTTTGTAATCTTTCTTGCCTTTATACTTGTTGAAATTTTTCTCTCCTTTGTCTTCCTTGTTTGGACACTTAGCAACAATTTGACCAACCTCATCACATGAAAAGAAAATTAATGGTATTCTTCCTTTGTATTGTCCTTTTCCTTTTGCAGCTCTTCTTGCAAGTAATTCTTTAATGATTTCCAGATCTTCATCATCAAATTCATCATCACTGTAACTGTCAATCTATTTTCCTTTCATCTTTCTAAGGTTTAATTTATCTTTGAATGCAGACTCAAGATTGCCCAGATTAGGAGAGTAATTGTCAAAGTTATCCAACTCAAAGACTGTGAGTCTTCCAACCAATCCATCTAGATTTATACCATTACTACATCTCATCTCTTGAATATATGAAACTCTAATTGCATAGATATAAAGTAAAGTTCTCAATACCTAACTAACCACTATTGTGTCTTCAATTACTCTACCGACAACTTTGATGACACTACCACTTTTCTTGATTCTTTCACTGTATTTTATAATGTCCTCTCCTTTCATTTTCATTTGATCAAATTGACCTCGAAGACTTTCTACTTTGGATCTCTTTACATTGACATCTCCTCCATGAATATCATGCAGTTTGTTCCACATATCAAAGGCAGTAGGGCAGTCCTTAACTTCATCAAATTTGGAAAAGCTGAATGCAAGGGCTATATCAATCATCATTATGTGATGATGCTTCATGTCTATCATCTGATCCACACTCAAAGGTCTCAATGGTTCCACATACCTATGGTCCAAGAATTGAAAACCAGTATCTCCAATGGTAGATAGATGTAGTCTCATCAAATCTTGCCATGCAGCAAAATTGTCTTTGTTAAGCTTTAGGATCTCCCTTCTGTAAGAAATCTCTAATCTTTAGCTTAGGCCTTGAAATATTCCCTGTAAGAACTTGCGGCTCTGATACCAATTGTTGGAAATGAGTTGAGTAACTAAGAGGGGAGGAGTGAATCAGTTATCACAAAAACAAATCCAAGTCCCTTAGATGACTTAAACAAATTAGTCACTTTTGCTCGGTTAACAAAGATATTCTACTGTCACTAGATTAACATAGAAAATCTTAAGATATTAACTATGATTATCTTTAGTAATTAATTGTAGAAATATAACACATAAATAAAATGAAATATACATAGATAAAACCAAGATTTAACATGGAAAGCCAATATGGGAAAAACCACCAATTACAACTAGTCACTATTTTTCACTCTTCTAAAGTGAGCCGTGTTAGGAGACAACCCTGTTAAAGGTTACAGTAACACACTATTAGGTGTGACCTTGTTAGATTATTTAATCACCCTATAAGGAGTGGCCTTGTGAGAGGTCTTCAAACACTTCAATGTAGAAATGTCACCTTGTGAGAGGATTTATAAAAAACTGTTAAGTCTACTCTGTTAAGAGATTTTAATCACTTCTACAATTGTTAGAAAGTAACAATGGATTGACCTATTTTGATAAGTAACTATCTTTTCTGATTCAAATCTCTATTCTAGTTTATAAGACTTGATCCTCACTGATCAAATATTGTATTTCAGCTCTCTATGTTATGCCCTTAATCATAATCCCATCCGATTTTGTCTTCATTCTTCATGTCATAAACACATACTCTTTCACACATCTACACTATTCAATCCAAGCTTTACCTTATATATATGATAAGCCTTGTCAAGTCGGCCTTAATATCCTTCCAAATAAATAATAAAAATCATGTATGTCGGCTGCATATAACCAATTATCTATAAAATATAAACTCTTGTTAGTTGGCTGACACTAACTGTTTAACTCAGTCAACACTGAAATCCTTTAATGCTTGAAAAATACTACAATGCCTGAGTGAACTCAGTTAGAACTAAAAAATCAATTTTGTCCTCTTTAATGCCTGAGAGTACTTGACATGAACTAACTATGCTCGGATAGGATTAGACATTTGTGTAAATATCACTATACTTGTGTAAACATTAGTGACAATACACAATTGAATAATTTTCATCAACAACAATAACCATAGAATTGATTGATAGCAACTTGATTTTCTTAAAAATTTCTTATGAATTTCATCACAATCACTACCTCCACTCTACATCCAATAGAACTCACAAATGCAAGCTTGCAGCTTCAACATTCCACATCTATTCTTTCTCACCAAGAAACAACTCTTCATTAAAAAAGTTTACAATAAATAATTAGGTCGACCTGTTAAGACTTCCCTTATATACAAACACTTAAATAGACCCTTTCTAAGGTACACACGCTACCTTACATAAGTAAACATCAATTACAATTCATCAATTATACTCCAAGATCCAAAATCCATTATTTCCATTCTCTAAACACGTTACACAATTGTAGTCGGCCACAAACAAATCTTTACAAGATCACACACTCCAGCTGATGTCACAAGGAACACAGTGACCCAAAAATCACAAGTAACTTTATTCATTTTGTCTTTTACCATGTCTTAAGCTCACAAACAATAACTTGTGCTCACATCCAAGTTATCTCAAAAACACAAAAACTAACTCTCTCACAATCTAGTGTCACTGTCCTCTACCCAGTCTTCACAAAAACAAATATAACTAATGTGAATAGTAAGATCAAGACAATCGACCTTATATATAAGATCATTTCTCATCCTTCTATACATCTCCATTCTCTCATGTTGTGAAACGTTCATACATTGTCCATACACTTTTGTCATTCATCCTCAAGTACTAGTGATAACCAATCTATCTGAGAATTCAACTTAAATGTATGTTGACGTCAATGACAAAGCATGAATGTCAACACCTCTCACTGAATCAATTCCAACATAACCAAAACTTAACTATCATTAAAGGGCTTTAGGAGTACATGTTATTTCTATAAATTTTAGATCAAGAATTTTTATCATTTCAAAGGGTGTACATAAATATATAAAATTAAAATTAATTCCAGAGAGTTATATGTTATCATATATTTTATTTATTATTAGAAATTTCTATTCATGAAAGAAATTAAAACGTAAATACATTTTTTAAATGGTTAATATTTATTTATTTGGTCTCTTAGTGAAGTTGAATGGTTCTACTGAACCCACTAGAGATCAAGACTTACCAAGTGCAAGGCCTCAACACTATAAGGGATAAAACTTGACCATGGGTGGATGTCATTGCAAGAATGGATACCCTTCAATCCTTAGCACTTATTCAAGAGGCTCAAAATATATATCTTTGTCGCATATAGCTAAAATAATTTGAGTATAAAAATGTCCATAAAAATTTCAAAATACATATTACTATAAAATAATTAGAAAGTAGGGTATGTGCAAGAAGATGAGGGGTGAAAAAAATCCACTTTTCACTCGTCCAAAAGTGCATGAAAATGTTTGTTGACTTTTTACTAGGCTTGGGTGTCTGTACACCTAGGAAAACATGACACCAAAGCACAAGAATAATCTATTAGAAATGTTAGTAATAACTAAGAGGGGGGTGAGTTAGTGGACTCAAAAGTATTCCAATAATCAACCCAAGAAACTTAGTACCACAATATTAAGCCTCTAGTTATCTTCAGTCATATAAGTTGAATGCCTCCAAATACTTCTATCAAATTACTACTTCTCAGAATTCTTTGTAAAACCTTCTACTTTATGTTTACCAAGTAGAAGTCTGTTAATTTACTGAAAGACAGTAAATTATCTAGAGTATAACGATCAATCTAATTAGGTTAAGTGTAATGAATAACACTAAAGTAATGATTCATAAACACATTGACACATGGATTTTTAATGTGGAAACCCTATTAAGGGAAAAAACACTTAGGACTAGTAACCAAAATTTTTCACTCTTCTGAACTGAGCTCGGTGAAGAGCCAACCTTGTTAAAGGTTACAAACACACTGTTAGGTGTGACCTTGTTAGAGGATTTAAAAGTTTAGTCTCTCACTTGATATCGGGCATCTCTATGCTACCTTCCTTGATCAAACACTCACTTCTCCTATCAATAGGTATCTGGCATCTCATGCTATCTTCATGATCAAACTTTTTGATACTCCTTTGGGATGTATCTCAATATAGAAAGTATCTTTAAATCCCACTCAATTAAGAGACGTTGTGAATCAATGGTTAAATTGAAACAGTATGATCTATTCACATATACTACTTATACTTGCATATTTTCAGATCTAATGTAATCTCATAAAACTATTATGATCAATATATCTCAGTTTATACCTTTTCTCCACTTTGATTCTGCTTGGTGATGTTCTTCTCTATTTCTTAGTGTCCGTATAAGACTTTCTCTTTCCTCAGATTGTTGATCAGGACTGTATGAAGTTTCTCTTCAGCATCCTCTTTTCATTCACCCACCACACCAATTCGTAATGAATTGAGTTGTCAATTTATAGACATGATATGACCATTGTTAGGTTCTTTCTCTTCTTGATCTTGGCATGATCCATAATTCTTTCCAATTATATTTAAAGAAAAGCTCATGTTTTCTCTCGCTGAGATCTTCTTTCCGACTAGACAAAATAGCTTTAAATCTATTACTTATCTCTGGCTTTATCTTGTCGATGAAAATAAAGATAACTACCAGTTGACTCTATATTTATCTCTGGCAGCTAGATATTTTGTCGTTTCTGAACTTAAGTTAATTTCTATGTTTAACTCTTTGATAGCATCAGTCAACACTTCAGTTCTCCTCAGGCTTCTCCTTCGGTTTACACTATGTTTCTGGCTGTCATTTATGCTGGTGATTCTTCTCGTTGGTAATGATCATTAATGTTCTTTCTTAGGCATCACTATGGTTTGACTTTTGGTGATCTTTGCCTTTCGATGTCCACTGACCGTCGGTGTTTGAAGTCATATTGTGAATTCTTTTCTTTTATGCATTAATAAAAGCATTATCTTTTTCTCTTTGATTCCCTGAAGTCTTTGACACTTTGATTATATCTGATTAGATTATATCAATCAGTCACATGTCATCAATCTCTCCCTTTTTCATTGATGGAAACATACTACATTATCATACTATATTATCACTAATACAATATGAAATATACAGTTTCACCAAGCTTTCCTAATGTTACTATTACAAATGTATGGCTCTCGGTAAGCTAAAAAATAGCTTAGATTTGTTTCATGTAGAGTGGTTGTCTTCAATCCTCAATCCCTTCTCTGGATAGATGTATCATATGATATCTCTATTCTGATATGTGCTCTACCTTGATTGTTCCTCTTCTTGATAATCTCTTTTTCCTTTGACAACAATCTTTCTCTTTGTCTGAACTCTCTCCCTTTGTTACTTCTCTCCCTTATATGGAAAATTCATATGTAATCAATTTCTCTCCCTTAGAATATTGATTAACTCTTCCTTCTAATTCTCAGGAAATTCTCTTCATGGATAATGATATAATTTCTCCCTTTATCATATCTCTCCCTTATGTGATATGGAATCATCTCTCCTTTTCATAATGAGATCATCTCTCCCTTTGTATGATAATGCAAATTTCTTCCTGATGATAATGAGATAATTCTCTCCCTTTGTATGATAATGAGATCATCTCTCCCTTTAACAATAATGCCAAACAAAAATAATTCTCCTTATTTTATCATCTATATCATGTTCCATCCCTTTGCATAATATATTCTTTGAATTTCCCTATCCATCAACAATACAATGTTCTGATTTTAGGTGCAGATATGTACCTTGCAATGTATAGATGTATCTGTTGCTATCCATCTAATTGTTTGCATCAACATGATTGATTATCAGATTTGGTATAGGCTAATGCAACCTCCTAGTCAGATTATTGACCGATAAGAAAGGGTTGGACCCCTAGTCTATGTCTCAGATACTCAAATGTATCCTTCAGTAATGGCTTGGTGAATATATCAGCTAACTATTCCTTTGATTGAACATATTATAGCGTCACTTCCTTTTCTTGTGCTAGTTCTCTCAGATAGTGATACTTGATAGCAATATGCTTAGTCTTAGCATGCATGAATGGGTTCTTATAAATTTTAATTGCACTAGTATTGTCACAATAGATAATTACTGGTTCAAAGATCTTCATATGCATACCTTCTAGAAATTGTTTGATCTATGCAATATTAGAGAAATTTGTAGTAGCAGCCACATACTTTGCTTCTGCAGTAGACTAAGAGATGCATCCTTGCTTCTTACTTATTCATGTGACAAGTCTGTCACCCATGAATAATTCTCCTCTAGTTGTGCTCTTTCAGTCATCAATATTTCCAGCCCAATCAACATCTGTATAGACTTGTAGCTCAAAATTTCCTTCTCTTTTGTACCATAATCCATAGTCCTCGGTGTTTTTCAGATATCTCATAATTCTCTTGATAGTAATCATATTTGATTCTTTGGGATTAGCAGATAATCTTGCAACTATTCCAACTACGTGTGCTATATCTAGTCTTGTATGAACAACATACATCATTTTTCCAATCATTGATCTATATAAGGTCTAATTTACCTGATTGGATTTGTCTTCTTTTGTCAGCTTACATTTGGTAGCCATAGGTGTTACAACTGGTTTGGAATCTTCCATCTTGAATATCTTTAGCACTTCCTTTATGTATTTAGAGTGAGTGATGTATATGCCTGTATCTTGTTGAAGAATCTATAGACCAAGAAATAATTTGATCTCTCAAAACATAGACATTTCAAATTCCTTGCTCATTTCATTAGCAAAGGATTTGCATAACAATTCATTTGCCCCAAAAATGATATCATCAACTAAAAATTTCAGCAATCAGAATATTACCATTGGTATCTTCTTTTAAGTATAGATTGCTATTTTCACTTGTTCTAACAAATTTTATGCTAATGAGATATGAGTGAATTATTTCATACCAAGCTCTCGGTGCTTGTTTCAATCCATACCAGGCTTTATGTAGTCTACATACCATGTTTCTCTTGTCTAGATCAACAAACCCTTCTGGTTGTTCAATGTATACATCTTCTTCTAATATTCCATTTAGGAATGTAGATTTGACATCTATTTGGTATACCTTGAATCCTTTAAATTTAGCATAAGAAAGTAATATTCTAACTCCTTCTAGTCTACCAATGGGTGCAAAGGTTTCTCCATAATCAATACCTTCTTCTTGTGCATATCCCTTACATACTAATCTTTCTTTGTTTCTAGTGACTTCTCCATTCTCATTCAGCTTATTTCTGAATATCCATTTGGTACCGATGTCATTCTTATCTTCTGGTCTCAATACTAGTGTCCATGTATTGTTCTTCTCAATCTGTTCTTTTTTTATTTATAGCACTGACCCATTCTTCATTCTCAAGTGCATTGTTAACAGATTTAGGCTCAAAATAACATAGTAAATATCTAATGTTCAGTGGCTTACTTCTTGTTCTTGTTTGAGCCTTTTTGTCTCCTATGATTTGATTCTATGGATGATGTCTTCTAACATACTTGGAAATTTTTAGTTTAGCTTTGTGTTCATCATTATGATCATCTTCTTCACCCTCATTCTTATCTCCATTTTTCAGAACATCATCTTGAGGATTATCCTGATTATTGGTAATTATAGCCTGATGCTTGAGTTCCATGTTTTGATGCTTAGGAATGACACAATGTCACTCAAGTAGAGTGTCAGGTTCTATATAAACAAACTTGTTGTAGTCCTTTGGTTCATTTTTTCTTTCCTTGTCATTCTTTTATGAAAATTCATCTATTTTCACATTTGCACTTTCAATTATTTTTTTAGATGACTTGTTAAGATATTTATAAGCCTTTCTTTTGGTTGAGTACCCTAGGAAGATACCTTATTCACTTTTGCAGTCAAGTTTTCCATTTCTATCATCCTTCAATATATAACATTGGCTACCAAAGATTCTGAAGTAACTTACATTGGGTGTATGACCATACCAAATCTCATATGGTGTCTTCTTTGTGTCCTTCAATTATACCATGTTTAGTGTGTAGATAGCAGTACTAACTACTTCCCTCCAGAAAGTTTGAGTGATGCTTTTCTCAATCATTAATATTATTGCACAGTCAACAATTAATTTGTTTCTACTTTCAGAAATTCCATTTTGTTGTGTTGTTCTCAGTGCATAAACCTATCTTTTAATTACATGCTCATTGCAATAGTCAGTGAGTTCATCTGAAGTAAATTCCTCCCCTCTATCTGACCTTAAGCGTTTCAATTTATTTTCACTTTGTTTTTCTACCATTGCTTTATACCAGTTAAACATCTTAAATTCTTCTAATTATCTTTTAAAAACATGACTATCATCATTCTAGAAAAATCATCAACAAAGATAATGAAATACCTATCTCCATAGTATCTCTTTGTTCTCATGGGTCCACATAGATATATATGGACTAATTCTAGAATTGCAGTACATGTATGGGTTTTACTCTTGAAACTAGACTTTGTCATCTTACCTTTTTGACAGTTTTTGCACATGATATGCGTAACATATAAAATAGAGGTTACTAAAATGTAACATATGAAATGGATGTCACATTTGAAATAAGTGGATGTTTGTGTGATGTGTGGGGAAGATAAGATGTTCCTTTCAACCTCAAATGCACAAATGAAAGATCCAAATTGATCAACCCAAAAAGGATCAATGCACAAATGAATCAATCATTTGGAAATGAGAGCAAAGAGGAAAGATCTTAAATTCCTATTTTAGAAAGGAATGTATATGATAGTTCTAGGAATTGAAATGGATGAGATGAAGTACCAACCCTACAAAATGGCAGACCAAAGATTGCAATTTTTTGAGATCTGTAGACTATTTCTAGAGATGTTGACAGTTGATACCAAACCGGAACACAGAGGCAGACAAAACCCAGAAATCTTTTTCCATTCCCATGTCTTCTGATGAAAAAGGTTGACCCTATACCACTTTTGCCAACTCGATCTGCTCAGCTCCAAAAGTGTCCCTATTCACACAGTCTAAAAGAAATCCAAAAAGGGTATCCAGATCTTGCCTTGAATCTATAGTCCCAAACCTGTACCTACAAGAAAAATGTTTGTTTGTTGGGGGAAAGGGGTTTGCCTTGGTCAAACCCCAGTTTTGAAATTAACCTTAATATATGTAATTGAAATTGCAGAGATAAATAAAGTAAACACATAAATTCACCTTGCTTATATGGAAGTTGTTGTGGCGGATTTGAATCTATGAATCCACATGTATGCATCAAATGGATCTAGAATGTAGAATGTATCATGTAGGATGTCTTCAATCAATCACTTGTAGATCTCCAACACCAAGTCTTGAATGGGTTCTTGAATTTGGAAGAGGCTTGGAAGGTGGATGGAGAGACCACCAAAAGGGCACTATGTAGCTTGAATCCTTCAATGGCCTCCAATGGATCTCCTTCATGAAAATGGATGCTTGAATTCTTGATAATGGATGGATGCTTTCTTGAAATATTTCTCCTTAGCTTGCTTGAATTGTACTTGAAAATATTTCTCAATTGCGTAATGATGCTTAGAGAAAATGAAAGGAGAAAGCTCCCTTTTATATGAAACTAGGGCACAATCTTCTAAGGAGACCTACATAAGATAATTAAATCACCATTTAAGCCTTTAATCCTAGGAGAGGACCTATATTAAATATAATTTAGGAATCGATGCTTCAAAACCTGAAACAGTCGACCCGGAAGCGGGAAACGACTTTTGCAAAGACTGACATCCAAAAATTGAATGTTTCCAAGATTTGGACCCTTGAACAGGGTCAAGGTTGACCCTAGCCTAGGTCAAGGCCAAGGTCAACCCTGTCCTAGGTTAGGGTCAAGGTTGACCCTATTCTAGGAGGTCGACCCTGTCCCTAAATCCTAGAAACACAAGTCTATATCCCAGAATGCAGAAATTAGGTTAGAAAATGGTGGACAAAAAGTAGAACAGGGGGGGAAGCCATGTCAAGATCAAGAACCTAGTCAAGGTGCTTTTCATGACCCCAAACCACTTACTCGAAAGGCTAAACAATTCTAAAATGGAAGTGCTTCCATTTTCTAACTATACATTTAGCCCCCACTTTAGCAAGAGTATGAGTTCAACAAAAACTCTTGGTAAAGGAGAATATACAAAAAAGATAGTCTTATTGGAATCAAAAGGGACAAAGAGAACCTCAAGCCCCCAAGGGACTTAAGTATTTATCAACCCTAAGATCATGATAAGAGAGACATCACTTAGTTAGGGAGAAAAAGTAATGAAGGGTGCTCCCCTTAATACCACAAACACATAACAAAAATAGAGAAGCAACAACAATTTGCAAGAACAGAAAATGGGCTTCTTATTATCTCCACAAATGTTGAATTAAAAACTTTCAGAATTACAATATGCAAAGCCAGATGGGCATTCCCCTTACAATATTCTATAGGATAAAGCCTCGAATTATTACCTAGATCTACCCTCGAACTACCCTAGACAACACTACGGGCCTTCTTTATATAGGCAATTTCCACTGCTCAAGAAGGTTCTAGAAATTTAGCCCATAGGGCCGACCAAACTTAGAATTATTTTATTTTACAATTTATTACATCATATTCAGCTCAAAATAACTTTTGAAACCCGAACAGAAATTTTGAAGAAAAATTATTTTCTGCCATTTCAGGTGACCCAACTTCCAAAGACCATAAGTCATCACCAGTTGACCTGATTGACTATTATGACCCCAATCTAGAAAGGCCATAAAGTTCTGTATAGGCTTGACTAGCGCAAGTGCCCATCACCCAAATTTTTGACCTCATATGGGGCCTCTAAAGCCTTCAAAACTGAGTTTAAAGTTTATGTACCCTGCTGCCAATACTGAAAATCTTTAATATCTTCAAAACTAGACCTGATCTAGCCATGAAACTTTACCGGTAGGCTAATAAGACTAAGATGAACCTCCACATGTGAAATCAAAACATTCTGAGATTGTATGACCAACTTACTAAAAATAGCAAGTTTCCATAGATAGTAGCTCTGCACAAGATAACCCTTATTGAAAAGAAAACAGAAATATTTTTGGGTGATGCAAGATTTCCCTTACACCAAGGATGCTCCTGCATCAGACACACGGGGTAATTTGAGAAGTGACCCTATCATGACTTAGGTTTGCAGAGGAAAACCAAGATGGTTAACCTCCTCCCTTTTCAGCCATGATGAATCTTCAATAGATCATCCTTTCCACTTGACTAGATATTCTTCATATGTCTTGTTCCTTATGCTTCTACCAACACAACTATCCAGTATGTATTCAATCTCCTTGGTATCTGAACTACTTGGAAGAATACTCCACTGTGCCACTATGATCTCATCTTCAACACCTCCTTCATGATACTCTGTCAAATCTGAAATGTTAAACACTGGTGAAATATTCAGCTCACTAGGCAATTCTACCTCATATGCATGTCCTGAATCATGCTTCTTCAGTATCTTGCATGGTCCAAACTTCTTCATTTTTAGCTTTTTATATGTACCAACTAGAAACCTCTCCTTTCATAAGTGAACCATGACTTCATCCCCAACCTGAATTTTCTTATGTCTCCTTTTCTCATCTGCCTTAGCCTTATACTGTGCATTCATTTTGGTAATGTTCTTCCTCACTTCCTCATGGATGTTCTTCAAGTGTTCTGCAAAATCCTCAGCTTTAGCACTACTTATTTATCCTTTATCTATCTTCTTCAATTCAGATGCATTTCTTGGACTACTTCCATATACAATCTAGAATGGTGATTTACCAGTGATCCTGTTGACAGAATTATTGTATGCAAATTCTGCCTATGGTAAAATCAAATCCCATCCTGTTGGCTTATCTCCAACAAAACATCTCAGCAAATTCCCCAAACTCCTATTCACCACCTCTGTCTGTCCATCAGTCTGTGGATGATGTGATGAACTGAACTTCAAA
>MU226249.1:7126694-7145607 GCA_018584345.1 Thuja plicata
CATCATCCACAAAATATAAATGTAAATGTATAGTTCTAACCATCATAATAAAATGTCCAAGTCAAAAGTCCAAGTATCACCATAGGAGAGGGTATTACATCCTCCCCCCTAGAGTTAGGCTTACTCCCGAAAGCCTATAAATAAATATGGATAATCATCTCTAAGTCTATCGGCATCTTCCCATGTGGCAGAAGAATCATCATTGGGGTCCCATTGGACCCTTTCTTGCTCTATGGTTCAACCTCTGAGGGTCAGTGTCCACTGCTGCAAAATGCATACCGGCTCTAAAGCCAGTTTCCCGTCCGCTACCTGTAATGCATTCCAATCCAAAACATGAGTCACATTAGGAATATACTTTCTAAGGACTGAAACATGAAATACATCATGAATACGAGCAAGGCTAGGCGGCAAGGCAAGCCGATAAGCTACTGGTCCTATCCTCTCCAGGACCTCAAAAAGGATAGAAAATCGGGGTGCCAACTTGGATATTTTTCTGTAATGGATTGGACTCTTTCGTGGACGCACCCTCAAAAAGACTCTATCACCAAGAGAGAAGTGTACATCAGTCATGTGAGCATCGACATACTTCTTCTGCCTATCCTGAGTTTTTGACTGACTCTACTCGACCTGAGTGTCAAATGTAGAATATCCTATTGGCTAAACAAACCTTATGATCGAATTAATTTAATTAATAAAGTCCTAGCACTTTAAATTAAATTCACCCTCTTTAGCTGAGACACATGAAAAAGGAATTAAATGATATTTAATTATTAAATAAATATCCTCTTTTTCAATAATTGAATTTAAATATTTAGATAATTGAGAAAAAGCAATTATGAGGTCATATTTATTTAATTAATTGAATATTCTATCAAAAATATTTCTTTTATTCAGAAATGGAAACTTTGAATTAATTGGGCTTTAAAGAGAAAGAAAACAATTTAAAATAAAATAAAACAGGATTAAATCAAAGAAAGAAAACAGTTAAAGCAGGAAGAAAATAATTTATTGAATTCTTTTCAATAAAGCTTTCTATTTTAAACTGGCTTTTATATCTATTTTATTTCAAAGAGGAAAGTTTCTAGTCTGATAATCTCTGAGTCTATAAAAGAACTCTCATTCTTCATTCAAAACCCCCCTGATTACCCCCTGAATTTCAAAAGAAAATATGCATTGTTAGAATACTGAATTATTGTCACAGCTTCATATAGAATAATATCATTTTTTTCAATAGAATAACTTCAATTTATAGAATAATCACATTGATCATCATGTCTTAGACTATTTCATATCTCTCATTTCTTGGGCATAATATTGCATTATATTTCACCCATCATGATAAATCCTTCGTTCCTAGATTATTCCATGGTTGTGAAACTCTCATTCTGAGAGCAATTTCAAAAACCCCATCTGGATAGAAGGCAACAGGTTGAATCATGTAGACAGACAAGATGAATAATCTCATATTTAGTCTTGTGTGTACCTGGTAAAGAAGGACTATGTTGAAGTGTATGGTGAATTAACAAGGCCAAATTTACCACATACATTTCTGGCGCCTACTTTGGGGAAGGTACATTTTTGTTCTGACCTCATTTCATTTCATATTTTTCTTTTTTTTTTTATTCTATCCGTACTTCCGTACAAGTTCTATTTTAACTTCACGCAAACTTTCTGTACATCTCGCGCAAACTTTCTAGTTCTTTGCATGGTTTACAGAACTTCTTCGCATGATCTAGAATACTTTATCGTGTGAAATTGCAGACCAAAGCTTTCATTTTGATATTTTATTGCCTCAATTTTCTAACCACCTACTATTTTTTGACAATTGTGTTTCCCTAATTTTATCTTTTGAGACAACTTGACAGTGGTTTGCAAGACGCTGAGATAAAGAGAAAGCCATCATAAACTTCTGACATGTTTGTTGCAGGACACTGATATGAAGAAAGGCATTACAAACTACTAATGGATTTTATTGCAGGACATTTGTCGAAGACCTTGCTTATTTTCACAACTTCCTTTATCTATTTTCAGTAGTTAAAAAACACTTTGGTTGGTGCTTAAAATGAATCATTGTCTTGCATGATTGAAGTGTTTTTTAGATTGTAATCCTAAGAACTACATGAATGTATCCTCTCCCCTCACCTTTATGGATCTTGGGTGTAAGAGAAATTCATGTGGTTCTTCTAGAGTGGCTACCTCTCGAGAGCTTTAGTAGAGCCGGTGAGAGTGGATGCCCAACGGGTAACAGGCTAAAGCCAAGCCCTTCCAAACCAGTATACAAAAAATTCTATTGTGATTAATGTTACAATAGACAGGTGTGAATTCATTATGGAAACCAAAATCTCCTCTAGTACCCTAGTGGTGCGTTAAAGTCCTGACATTGTTAAGGTGAAAGCTTTGCTTTGAATGGATTGGGAGAGCCCTCTTTATTGGGAAAATGACTTGATCCAACCACCTAAACAGATGTCCTTACTACAAACTATTGTTCTAGTTTTCCAAAAACCCTCTATCTGTTGGCGTGGAAGGTCAGAGACCGACTAAGATGCCTCACATTTTTAAGGCTCTTAGTATAGATAATAGCCCTTTGGGAAGCAATTCCTTTCGGGTTTGAAGCTAGATATGCCTAAGAAGTGAGTGAATATGTAAGGAGGAGCCTGTGCTTCCAAGCTTCTAAGTTATCCGCTAAGAGTAAGCATAGATAAACTTTGATTCAAGTGGGGATTCAACAGATATTGTCCTGGCTATCCTAGGGTTGTGATGTTCTTGTTCTGGTACTATAAACATTATGTTTAATGTGTTTTGCGTGGGTGTATCATTTGAACAATCAAAACTATCATCAAAACACATAAACTGTCAATCTTGAACATGTCCAAAACAATCTATAACTTGAACTACCTGTTGGAAAATAGCATGATTTCATCTTGGAAAATGCAAACTGGTCTTAACAGTCTGATTCTGTAAACATACTTTTTTTAAAATTTGCATAGTTTCGTGCAAAATTTCCCAATCTTTGTGTGAGTCAGTGAGAATATTTGTGCGATACGTATTACATTGTCATGTGACATTTGGCAACAGTGACACTTTTCTGTCAGTCATTATTCTATCCTCTAGTGTCATTGTTCGCACGAAGAAAGCATTTCTTCATGTTGTTCGGTGAGAAACTTCATGCAATAGAGCATTTCATCATGCGAAAATACAGTCTTTTTGTCCAAAATAGCGAGCTAAAATATGCCAGTCAGTTATTCTTCTATCAAATTTGGTCTCTGATATGGGTCTATTTTTCTGCCATTCATCTTCACACAGTATGAAACTTGGCTTCTTGGGTTGAGAACTACGTGATTCTTGCTTAAACTAGTCTTGTCTCATGTCCTTTTGATTTATTTCATCTGTGTCATCATGCCTTGTGTCACAATAGTCATCTCTTGGATTGTTTTAGCCTCATATTAGATGATTTGCACCAAGGATACTTCACCTTCTGGCACGTTTGTGTAATTACTTTGAGACAGTTTCAAGTTTGGTCCTAGTTCACATTCCTTGTTCAAAACTTTTTCTATGACTGTCACAACTCGAAGTGGAAAAACATTTCCTTCAATCAATCAAGATGAATATGTACTTTCCACACCATTACCAACTACATCTAGTGAAGAATCATCTTGATCTCCTTCCCTGGTATGATGACCTTACACTAAAAGGTCATTTCCTATGGATCTTAGTAGGGTTCAAAATCCTTTGTTCCAAGAAAACCCAAATTTAGAGAACACTCAATCTTTTCATACCAAGTCTTTACACCTTGAATCCTTGCATTTTGGCAAGATGGTAGATCATAACCATTCAGGTGGTGAGTTTAGCAAAACTAACCTCTTTAGAAATTGGCGTAAGTCCCATTCTGAAGAACCCCTAACAATGTAGAAGTTGAAATCACTCAAGAAGATATTACACACGCTCGTGCTAACAAAGAATTATATAAAATGATGGGAATTCTACTAGCTGAGGAAAAAGAAAAATACATTCTTGAACTAGCCAATCAAGGGGCTAAGTTACCTTCTAGTTATGGTTTAGACACACTTGTTGAGAAAGAGGAAGAAACTGAAAATTCTCTCTTGCGTAAAGAAATGCAAACTATGCGAGAGAAACTCTCTCAACTTTTGAAAGAGAAATACAAACCTGTTACACAATTCACATTGGAAAGGATCTGTCCTTTGCCATTTGATAAAGATCTTCACATGCCTCCTTTTCCAAAAGGAGTTAAACTTCCTAAATATGACAAATACTTGGGTACATTTGACCCTCAAGAGCATTTGAGATAATTTGGTTCTCTCTCCATGGAATTCATGCATGAAACAACTTATCTTATGTATCTTTTCCCATGTAGTTTGGGAGGATCAACTATGGAATGGTTCTCTAGACTACCAATTGGCATCAAGACCTTTGATGAAATTGCCAATTTATTTCTACAACATGATTCTCACAACATCCAACATCCGGTTCATATTTGAGATCTTTACAACTTGAAACAAAATAATGGGGAATCCTTCTTGGCATTTCTCCAAAGATGGAGACAACTCTACACACGATATTCTCGCAAGATACCTGAATCAGAAAAGTTGGACATCTTTCTCGATAATATTCTCCCCAACTTTGGGTATCAAGTACAACTACAAGGTCCTCTAACCTTTGATGACATGATTAAACAAGTTGTAAGAATCAAGACATTTATGATCAAGAAAGGAGAATTGAACTTACATAAGGAAAATAAACAAGGGTCTTCTTCCTCAAGCAAAGATAAATCCAAATTTCCCAACAAGAACCAAAATGTTGTGAATGATGGTGTTGTAGAAAATGTGACTGCTAAGCCTTCCAAGGTTTCCTTTAATCTCACTACCATGATGCAAGCGGCCAAAGCCACTAAACAAGCTGTGCCAGAATCCAAACCGAGTACTTCACGATTTTTTGGACCTAAACTTTGGGCTCCTAGGCCCAAGCGTGAGTTCACGCCTTTAGGAGAATCTCTCAAGGTAGTTTACAAGACTATTGTAGACAACAATTTACTTACTCTATTGGCTAATCCACGACCTTATGATCCTCTTATTGTGATAATAGCTACTTTTTTTAAGTTACGACATACAATCCAGGATCTCATCGATAGTGAAGTCATTGCTATGGGAAGTCACAACAAAAACTCTGATCACCAAGCTTTCAAGGATCCATTTCCTCCTCATGGGAAAGGTGAATCATCTAAAGGAAAAAATACTAATGCTAAGGTCAACTATACTTACACCAATAATGACAATGTCATTAATATGGTTGAACTTGTTGACACTGAATACTGTAATGTCCTCATTCTTAAGGGAAAGGAAGATACTTCCAAGTCTAAAACACCTTTCATATTGCGAGGGTCTACACATCAGCCTTCTGAAAAAAGTCAATCTCAAGTGAGTGCTAATATTGTTACTCGATCTCACGCTAAATTCATTCTTAAATGCCCTAAGCCTTCTATATCTACATCAACTCAACCTTCAAACAAAGCTAAGGTTTACTCTGCTACTAAGAATCCCAAAGTGCGTTCCTCATCTAATGCTACCAATTACAACATTCTTGATCAATTGCAACATAATAATGCTCTGATAACTATTTTTGAGCTCCTGAAAATCTCCCCTTCTCATAGGGAGATCCTAGACAAAGCCCTCACTGAGGAAAATGTCCCAAAAAATCTTGATCTCGACCAGTTTCAATCCATGGTAGGTCACTTGACCTCCTCACATTACTTGTCTTTCTCTGAGGAAGATGACCATTCTTTGAGTCACCCACATAATAATCCTCTGCACATTGAAGTCATTATAGGTCCAAAGCGTGTTCACCATGTTCTCATAGATAATAGTGCTCCTAAATATTTGCTTTGATAGTTTTCTTATTGAGTTAGGTTATGGCAAAGATTGTATTGATGCTCGCAAAAAGATTACCATTAAATCCTATGATGAGGAAGAACATAAATTCAAAGGTTTAGTTGTTTTGACAATTAAAGTTGGTCCTATTGAACGCAATGTTATCTGTCAAGTGCTTGACATCCCTTTGGCATACAATATCCTGTTAGGAAGGCCATGGATTCATGAAATGAAAGTTGTCCCTTCTACGTACCATCAGTGCATTAAGTTCCCATTCCAAGGCTATGAAGTGACTATACCTACTAATACACACTATGATTGCAATGCCCTCACAAAATCTGCTAACATCCTTGTGCCTACCAATAGAGAATCTATTGAAATCCTTGAGGATAAATTAAAAGAAATGGAAAAGGAATTGACTCTCAAAGAAACTAATATGGGAGGATTTCAGATTGGACTTGTATTATCTATTACATCTTTGCCTTTATCTCCCCATTCTTTTGGGAGACCTTCTGAGAACACTAAACCTTCTACGGTTCTTCCTCCAACAAAGTATGGTGGTACTTTTGTACAAGCCACATTACCATTAGAAGAAGAAGCTAAAAATAGAGATATCAAAGCTTGGATCTATAAAGGAGAAGACAATTTTAAAAATACTCCTCCTTATGACATGAAACCTAAACAATATGGTAAAGGTTTATCTATTATGCAACATTTTGGCTATATAAGAGATGGTCCCATATGTGTGAATCATAAGGGGTTGATTGCACCACTTGAAGCTATTGGTCACAGAACACGTGACTCTATAGGTATAGGCTTCCAAAAACTCACATTCCAATTGGGAATAAACAAGTTTGTACCTTAAGAAGATAAGAAACCAACACCTGAAGAAACACCTACAATTGCAGAACCTGAAGATAGCTCTGATGAGGATACTTTTCCTTATCCTATTCCACTAGACCTGGTAGAATTCTTTGCTGAGCCAGATAACTTTGTACCATGTGTCAGTACAGTAGACACTAATAGTGATTTTGATAACGCCAATTCCATTGCTCCATTAACTTAAGAAGAGTGGAAAGAAATGTATCCTCTAGGTCATGATCATCACAGTAATGTACATATACCACCACACTTTCAAGAATAGTTTGATTAGGAATTCTAGTCACTTCTCCTTACACAAGAGGTGACTGATGATATAAACACTATTGAGGTACCTAGGTCAACAGGAGCTCCTCTGACCATAGCGGAGGTTCTAGGTAGAAATCATCCCAACTGGGGACAAAGAGTTGATTTTACTCACGTTCTTGACATGAGACCTAATGATGAAATAGACTCCCATGAATATGAGTTTGACAGCTTGTCATATGCCACTTCTGATAGAGATACAGATATAGCTAATGCATATGAAAACCTTCTCGAAGTAGGTGAATGGTCTATTGTAGGGTCACATGAGTCTGACTCACTAGGTGTTAACATGTCATCTACTGCGGTCATTAGGAATCAAAGGAATTTGACTATACCTTTGGATGAGATCACTTTGGGTCTCAACTTACTTGTCCATGCCTTCGATGATTATACCATGAATGCATTTGAATCCATCACTCCTCTTTCACTTTTCCATCCTGAGCTTATAGATTGGAACTCCACCTCTCCATCTAATGAAGTCCTTACATTCCAGAATGATTATGCTCTTTCCTGTTACCTACACGCTATCAAACCTGTAACATCTCCTACCAGTGAAGCAAGTGTCAACATGATTGAGGCTGACATCAAGTATCTTAGTCACAAAATAAAAAGAAGAAAAAATAGGCACTCTGATGGTGAAAACAATGTTGTGGTAGTATCAGATCCTAAAATAGTCAAAATAAAGGACATATCCAAAGGTGAAAACCTCTCTGAGGCACCTATGGATGAGATACTTGATGTGCTTTTGAGTCATTTTTAGGAAAGATCATCTGTTCTTATTGAACCAACTCAACCTATCAACTTGGGTACAGAGGCAGAACCTTAGATTATTCACTTGGCACAATCACTATCAGAGGTAGAAAGAGAGGAATTCACCACATTCTTCAGAAACAAAAAGATTAAATTTGCATGGAAATATTTAGATATGCCTGGATTAGACCCTAATCTAATCATGCATCATCTATCCATTGCACCAGGTGTTAAGCCCATCAAGCAGAAGCTTTGAAAAATACATCCACACGTAGCTCTACTTGTCAAAGCTGAATTAGAGAAATTGCTTAAGGCAGTGTTTATCAGAGTAATTGATTATGCTGAGTGGATCTCTAATATTGTTCTAGTGTCCAAACATGATAAATATATAAGATTCTACACCGACTTCAAAGACCTAAATTTTCCATGTCCTAAGGATGATTTTTCCATTGCCTAATATTGATATGGTCATAGATATGACAGCTGGGTATGAAATGTATTCACTAATGGATGGTTTCTCTGGTTATAACTAGATAAAAATTGCGCCAAAGGACCAAGAGAAAATGTATTTCACATGTGCCTGGGGCATCTTCTATTGGAATGTCATGCCCTTTGGGCTCAAAAATGTTGGTGCTACGTATCAAAGAGCTGTTACCACCATATTTCATGATATGATGCATAAAACAATGGAAGATTATGTGGATGACACTTTAGCCAAGAGTATGCACCAAAAGAAACATCTTTCAAATCTAGGTCCTGTTAGTACTCTCAAATTTTGAAGAAATTTGGAGTGACTACACTTGAAATTTTTTCTAAATGCAAATTGTTGCCCTAAGAAACTCGTGGAAAAGGCATATTTTGAATGCATGCAGAAAAGGGCCTCTTGATTTTTGTGAAAAATCGCTTGGGAGACATGTTTCTCACCTTTGATTTGGCATATATAGTGGGTTCCAACCTTCAGATTTCAGTTCTGACTTGTTTTGGAGATGGCCATTCGGAGGTGCTTGGCCAAATCTGCACTTTTTCCCAAGTATCAATTTGCTGTAACATGCCTAGTTTGCCTTTGAATATCTTGTATCTTGTTAATTTTCATGACCCAACACTTTGAGGAATTTTTAATATTTATATCAAAGAACTTATGTCTCAAAGGTCAATCCATTTTGAGCCCGTTTGATTGGATTTCAGATCTCCCAAAGTTGGTCTTCCAGAATTGTCTTGCTTCTTGGTTTTGTCCAGATTTCTGAGTAGCCCTGTTTGACCAACTATAACTTTTGACCTTGTGACCTAAATAAAACAATTCCTTTTGCATAACATTATAGAGGTCAAATACTTCTTACATCTCCATATTTAGGTCATGATGAATCCATTTGGTCAATTTGTGAAGCTCATTCTGTTTGCAATTTCTATCAATTTGCCAAATTGTCAAATGCAGAATTGCGGATGACCTAATTTGAGGTCTTGCAAATGTGTATCCGGATGAATGCCTTGGATAATTGAGTTTTCCCTCATATTTTAAGCATGGAATTTTACTTCCCTAGAGATTTGCAGACTTCTACCAATTTGATTGACTACTTTTCTGAGCTTATTCCATTTGCAGTTTCCACTAAATCTGCATGTTGCAGTTGTCCAAGAAATTTTGGTTGTCAACTTTGCAAATGTATGACTCTAGCCCAGTTGCACCTAGGAAATTAATTCTTGTTTCATTATGTCATAATCATGAAATAATCCTCCCAGTTCCATTTTGGGCTCTCTGCCAATCCATTTGCCTGGTTTGTGAAGCTAATTCCAAAGACAATTTTTCACTTTTCTCTGCATGTTCAGAAATGTACCTTCTCTAGTACTTGTTTTCAAAATGTTGTATCTGTTTTCCCATTGATTTTCAGATTAAACTACCCACTGAATCATACTAATGGCATCTTAATGTACCATCAAGCCTGGTTTTAGCCCTCCAAGTGCCCAACTGGTATTTTTGCCAGATTGAAATGAAATCGTGTTTCTTGTTGTCTGACAACTTATTTTCTAGAACAATTTAAAAGTGGCAAGTTCAAGGATTAAAATATCACACCGTGGTTACATCTATGAGATGTAGTTCTGCAAGGCCGATGGTTACATGGCAAAGTGTGTACATGTCAGGCGTCGGGGCTTAGTCAGGTATTTTTGCTAATTTTTAAGGCTGCTCTTACAGCCTCTTGACATGTATTTCCTAGTGGACACAACAGGGATGATTTTGATTTTGATCACTGAATTAATATCTTACAACTAAAATGGAAGAGGCTTGCACTTGAATGGAAGTGTGAACTCCTCAAAGGAAGGATGTTGATTATAAAAAGTTGAGTGATGAAATGCTTGGCAAAGATGAATCCAATACAGATGTATTGAACTAAATGAATGAAGAGGTATGTTTTAAAAATTCAATGCAATGCAAAGATCAATATGGGCAGTCTGCATTGGAAACAGAGGGGGATGCCAGTGTGTTTCTTGTTTTAAAACCAAAAGAGTACCGATCAAATGCAGATCCCAAGCATAGAAGGTGCCATTCTACCAAATGAAGGATGGTTGTATATTGTCAACAAACAACATGGAGAGAAGACAAAGGCATGGAAGTTGTTTAAAATATACATTACCAAAAGCCAGCAATGCAGGAAGTAAGAGTCAATGCTATTTAAACAAAAGTCTGTGTCAGAAAGCACAGGAATTCATGTTGGATCAAAGCCAAATGTCCGCATTTTGTAAAGGCATATTAAAAGGTTGGTCTGCGCAATGTCCAGTAAATGAAAGAGACATTTAAAATATCATGCCAATGCATAAAGCATGTGATGTTGCAGTTAGAAGGTAAATGCCAATTCCCTGCGCTATGAACCAAGGAGACTAGGCTGCGCAATGACCAGCAATGGTAATAAAAATTCTAAGACATGCCAATTCAATCAACATAAAATAAAGAGGAGGCTGCGCAGACATAGACCAGAGGCCCACGCAACATGTAGAGGCATTTGAAATTTAAAAAAAAAACATGCAAACAAAATGACAAAACCTATGCAATGAATGCCCAGAAATCTGCGTAGAGTAATACATGGAGGAAGTTTTAAAACATTGTTATGATAATGTTGTTTGCAATGAAAGGGTAATGTATATCCTGTGCAGCATATCAAGAGGGGAATGTGCGATGTTTTTGATTCTATTAGACCTCAGTTTTGATGGAGGATTTGAAGCACATACATTCTAACATCTACATTGCCAGCTGCTACGATAGCAGAGGAGGAGGTTTTCAATGTTTTTAACTTAAACTTGCAGAGGTGACTCCATGGAGAGGGGCATTTTGTCCATTAAAACAGGTTCATAGTCTCCATTTTTAGAGATTTGAAGCCATTAGTGAGCAGTTTATGCAGTAAGTTCCCAGGAAAATGAAAAATAGTGCATTTCTTTTATCCCACATTCACTTTGTGGTGGCCATTTTTGGTCTTTATATACCAAAACGCATACTTCATAGGTAAATAAGAGAGCCCAGAGGTTCTTGGTGAGCTCTTGAGGGCTGGAGGAATGGAGGCATGGACAACACACAGTGTTTTGAGATGAATTTTGAAAATCACTTTAAAACCATGACATCCATCATCCCACATTCATCCGGGGAAGGAATTTTGAAGTCTTTATATGCAAAAACACAAACATGTAATTTGAAGATGAAAGGAGGAAGCTCTGCACACGTGATCACACATGGTGCCTTGTCTTGGGAAGTGTACCCAATTGGCTACCAAAATTTTTTTGTAGATGATGTCACACCATTGCGGAGGAGAAAGGCAGCTCATCACGCAGTCACAGAGGATTCATGGTTGAGGATAGATGTTGCGCGAGTGAGCGACAAGCTCGTCATGCAGTCACCAGAGAAATGTAGTCAGGCCAAAAATGATCGCGAGTGTGCGATTGAGCATAGTCGCACAGTCGCCTAGGGTTTTCCAAGGTCATGAAAAGGCATGTGAGTGGGTGACTCAGCTTGTAATGAAGTTGAAAAGTGTAGTGACTGAGTTATTCAGCCCAGTCACGCACTCACAAAGGCAAGATGGAGACAGTTAAGAACTAAAAAGTGATTTTTAGAACAAATCAGTGAGCGCCACTTGTCAAATTATGGTGCAATGTGAGCGAAAAAGAGTAAAATACATAGAGTTTTAAATTTTATCTCAATTCAGTAGTTTGACTATTGAAAATTGTCAAAGATTTCAAAATTGTTCAGAAAGTGTGCACATAAAGGCAAAGTATTTTTGATGATTCAGGGGGGAAATTTAATCAAAAGTATCAGCTATTATATACTGTTGGAAAGGTATTGAAGAGAGGAATCTAATTTTATAGACCATTTTAGGGCATATCAGATCAGATTTTGGTAGTAATAGAAGGAAGTGGTTGCAGATATTTTCTAAGAGAGAAGGACAGGTGTCGGTGACTAAATTGGTTTTTCCTTTTCTCCTATATCTGAGTTTTCTTCAGAATTGTAACAAGAGGTTGAAAATTTATGTTGTTGGGTAGCTTCTAGGATTTTGAGTCTTAATTTTTGTATTCATGATCTTGCAATGTACAGTTTCAAATGATTTTTGATGAAAATCAAAGGAAATCCCTTTTTAGAACTTGTATGATGTCTTTGTATGTTTGTTTTGATTCTTGTATATTAACGTGTAAGGCATGTTAATATATTAGTTACAAGGTATCTGTGTGTTTGAAATCTAAGTTTCTCTAAATGAGAGTAAGTCTTGTTTTCAAATTATGAGAATTTTAAGTCTGCATATGAATATGATGTCCGAGAATTGAAATGAGAAGAATGGCTTGCAAGGCATTTCATTCAGGTTTTTGAGTTTGGAGTTAGAAGTTTTCTGGGATTGCACATCTGTTTGACTCTGTTGCCCAATAGATAAGGCACTGGTCTTTGGTTTTTCTTGTATTTTCTTCATCAATCAATTATTGAAATCATTTTCCCTTTCTTTTTAAAGTGCTATGAATGATTATTATATCAAGTGTGATGGGCAGGAATCCATCTCATGATTCACTAAAAGAAGTGAATCTAATAGGTACACCCACCTGAGCCTTTGAGCTTGAAGTGTAGGAGGGTTTTTTTGATCCTTATTAATTAGCCTTTTCTTTGACAAGGTCAGGGAAAAATGCTAACAGGTCCTATACTAGATCGTATGGAACAATTCAGTTTGAGACTTAACCCTAAGAAATGCCCATTTGGCATAACATCTGGTAAGTTACTTGGCTATATCATTTCTTCCAAAGGTATTGAAGTGGATCCTACAAAAGTACAAGCTATCATGGAAATGCCACCACCAAAAAATATCAGACAAATGAGAGGACTTCAAGGCGGACTGCAGTCTATCCAGCGTTTTATCTCTCAACTAGTGGACAAGTCACAACCATTTACCAAGACTTTTCACAAGGGTGTGGCTTATCAGTGGAATAAAGAATGTGATGAAGGGTTCACACAAATCAAGAAGTATCTTGTGAACCCACCAATCTTGATGCCTGATATTCATGGGAAGCCACTTATACTTTACATATCTGCTATGGATACATCATTGGGTATCCTATTGGCTCAAGAAGATCAGCACAAGAAAGAAAGGGATATCTATTACATTAGTAGAACTTTGGTCTCCTATGAAATGAAATATTCTACTATAGAGAAGGCTTGCCTTGAAGTGGTGTTTGCTTCACAAAAATTACAACACTATATGCTAGCTCATACTACATGTCTAATTGCTAAAATTGACCCTCTAAAATATTTACTGAGAAAAGATACCCTCACAGGTAGACTAGCTAAATGGGTCATGCTTCTCAGTGAGTTTGATATTGAATATGTTGAAAGGAAAGCCATTAAAGGCCAAGCAATAGCAGATCAGTTGGCAGAAGCACCTCTAGTTGATCATCAACCATTGCACATTGAATTTCTAGATGAGTCCATATTACTTCTTACACATCGCTCATGGACTGTGTTTTTTGATGGTTCATTTACCCAATAGGGGTTAGGTGCTGGGATACTATTCATTACACCTCAATGGTACTCATTACCAAAAGCATACAAGATGTTTTTTCCTTGTACAAATTACATTTTTGAGTATGAAGCCCTCATCAACGGTATGAAGATCACCCTTGAGTGGCACGTGGATGAACTAAATGTTCTTGGAGATTCCTAGTTGGTCATTAATCAGGTCAAGGATATCTATTAGACAAGGGATGAATAGTTGGTACCCTATAAATGATTGGTTGATGATCTTAAATAGTACTTTACTCATATCACATTTCAACAGGTTCTGAGGGTGGATAATAAAGTGGCAGATACCATTGCCACTCTTGCCTCTATGCTGCAAATGCCTAAAAATGATTTTAGACATGAATTCCTGGTGGAGACATTACGCTACCCAGCCTATGACTCCCCTGACTCCCAGATGATCTATTCTATCATAGGACATGACTCATCCCACTACCATCACATCTTCTCCTACCTACATGACTAGATTTTTCCAGACACTTACTCCCAGAATGAGAAACATCACCTAATCCACAGTGCTTCATGGTTCATCATCATCACTAATGACTTGTATAGATGTGGTCTAGATGGTACCCTCCTTAGGTGTTTAGAACCTAATGAATCCAAGCAAGCATTAGTAGAGGTGCATGAAGGCATCTGTGGGTCACACTCTAACGACCTGACATTGGCCCGCAAACTTATTATAGCTGGTTACTATTGGCTAGATATGGAAATAGAAGCAACACAGTTTACTAAGTTCTGCAAACAATGTCAATTACATGGAAACCTGATTCATGCACCCCAAGGAGCTGATTCCATTCCTTACTTTCTGGCCATTTCAACAATGGGCCTTTGATTTAGTGGGACAGATCTACCCCTTGTCCTCCAATGGACATAAGTTTATCATTATAGCTATGGATTATTTTACTAAGTGGGTGGAGGTAGTCCCTCTCATCATTTCCAGTGGCAAAATAGTAGCAATGTTTATTCTCAGTTACATCATCTGTAGGCATACCCTTAGCGATTATCATAGATAATGGGGGACAATTTAAAAATAAGGATTTGACAGAGCTCTACTCTAAATTTAAAATTACTCAACATTGGTCTTCCATCTATTATCCTCAGGGTAATAGACAGGCAGAAGCATCCAACAAAACAATCCTTAAGATCTTGCATCGCACAGTACATAAGTCCAGATGAGATTTGCATCTCTGGATCAATCTAGCTCTTCGAGCATATAGGACAAGTATAAGAACACCAACAGGGGCTACACCATATGCATTGGTTTATGGAGTAAATGTTGTGCTACCTATTGAGGTCGAGATTCCTTCTTTGCGAGTCTCTCTGAATGGCCTCATTACTGATGAAGATACTAGAATATCTTGGCTACAAGAGCTATAATTACTTGATGAACGTTGCCAAGTGGTGTTTGATTACCTAAGAGCATACCAGAAGAGGATGTCCAAGAGTTATAAGAAAAAGGTTAGACCAAGGGATTTCCAAGCGGGTGACCTCGTTCTGAGGGAGAACCCTAAGAATCAACAACATCAGATCCAAAAAGGGAAGTTTGAACCAAATTGGCTTGGTCTTTATGTTGTCACTACAATGTTTGGGTCTGGTACCTATCAACTCTCTACTATTGAAGGAGAACAACTCAAAGAGCCCATCAACGCTCTTCATCTAAAGCGGTCCTACAGCTGAGACATCTTTAGTATGCTCATGTATATACTAAAGTCCTAAAAAAATTCTAAAAATCTGAAAAAGTCCTGAAAAAATGATCATCTTAGTGAAAACCTAGCAATAGGAGCATTGATGTATCTAAAAAAAAAATTATATATTCCAAAAATACAAAAAAATAATAAAAAATTAAAAAATACAAAAAAAGAGAAAAAGAAAAAAGTGTCATTAATGAAAACCTAGCAAATAGGCATCATGGTAGAAAAAAAAGAACTTCTTCCAAGAAGGTGAAAACCTGGTAAATAGGCATCTCTTGTTTCACAATGCTATATCTATCACAGCACCACTTGGCTTCACACATTTGCTTTCCTACATTGCCGCTTTCCTACTTTCATTTGCTTTCAGTTCCCGTCAAGACACCAACTCACATGGATTGAAACTTTTCATACTCTCGGGGCAACCCTCCTGATCTAGGGGACACTATCCTATTATCTTTTAAAGGATCCTCTTCACATCAGTCACCAGTGGTTCTCACTGTGTCTTCCTACTGATGTATATCTTATACTATGATCATTTCATTTGAGCATCTCTCTCACGTCAATCGCCAGTGGCTCTCACTTCGTCTACCTACTATCGCTATTCTATCAAGATTTCTCACATTTGTTACAGTTGGATTTATCCTCACAGGCTCTATCTATCGATACTCAGTCTTGATGATTCTATGCTTTAGTTTGTACATATCTTTCGGTCACTTTTGTGACACTCTGGTTCCTTTGCAAACCCTCCTGATTTGTCATTGCTTCAGCACCATATGCTTGGTGCACTCACATCTCATTTGTCCTTGCAACATACATCAAGTTAGTCATCATTACTTGGGGGCATGGGCCTCCCATTTGATCACATCTTTGGTTTACACCTAAGTCAGTAATCTTGTCACTTCTCAAGGACAACTCGCCACTGACACAAACTGGTGTTTTTCAACACCACCATAAATAGTGTTTTTTAACACTATCTTTGGAAACATCTGTGTTTTTTAACACACATCGGATATCTCAAATGTAAACATCTATCGATAACATTCAAACATAATGCATGCACAAGCACAACGGTGTTTTTCAACACCTCATACACATCAACATTTGCAAACTTTGAAACAAGCTGAGCTATGCTTGAATATTTCTTTGTATGCTGTCTATTCTCATGAATTTCATTGCTATTTTCTTTTTCTACTGCTTGTTGGTGTAGTCCCGATGATCCAGAAACATAAAATAAATAGGGTGTATGTGATAAGAGCTCCCACAATAAGGTGGAATAGCCTCACATCCCTCGATCTTATTTATTTGTATACCATGGTGAGGTCGGTACTATCTCCTTGCTTGTTGTTACTTTGTTTGTTATTGTTTTGCTTGTTATTGATATGTTTGTTTACGCATGATCACACTCATGGTTATCTTGGGTTTGAATGCCTCAATACTGGTGTAATCTTGCAACATTAATTGGAAACAATGTTCAGGTCATCTTGGCTTTTGTGCCTTGGTGCTTATGTTTGTTCCTACATTTTATCCAATGACAAGTCATATTCATATCCTTATGGTTGCATTGTGGTGCCAGTAAGGGTTGTATCGACTTTGATGTTCCAAAAAATGCTCAATGATGATAAATATATTATGGGTCTCACAACCATGTCCTAGAATTGCACTTTCATATTGCATCTAGCATAGAATTGCATTTTCATATTGCATCTAGCATAGGATTGCATTTTCATTCTAGACTTGCATTGTGGCAGAAATTCAGTGTTCTCTTCTTTGCATTCTCCTGGGTTCATACATGGGGGAGTTCTTCTTCAGAGTCTTGGTTTCATAATGACTGACCAAGTGTTTGATCCTCTCTCTCTATCTTCAACTATATTCTCAACCCATTTTCAGGATCGAAATCAAAATCTGACACTTCTATATAGCTCAAAATCGCATTTTAAAATTTTCAGGACCGACGCGATCGGACACTTGTGCAGTCGCCTTTCTGACATCTCTTTCTTGTTAGAATCTTATCATATCATCATTTTCTGAAATCTTTGACTTTTTTCCTCAAAAGTCAAATATGGTCAACTTTGGTCAACTCTAGTCAAACTTGGTCAAACCAGACCTCGAAATCACTTGAAATTGATTTTGACTCTTCTAAATTCTTCTGTAATCTATTTTGAGTTCTTCTTGACCTTCAAATCAACATCTATCTATGATTTTTCACTCTCCATCATCAATATGGCATGTCATCTTTCTATTTCACTCCCGAGGGGGCAGGATGATTACATCATTAAATCTATTTCAATTAATCTGATCTGATTTTCAAAAGTCCTCATTGCTAGGGGAATCTCATCACTTGGGGCATGTTCAGTTTTTTGTACCTCATGGTCAAAATTGGATACTCCATAAATCAATAAGGGCATATTTGTTCCTTACATCTTATCATCTTTTCAGCATCTGAGCAATCTAACTCAGATTCTTGAGGATCAAGCTCTGTTGTAGAGATGATTCTCGAAAACTATCTTTTGGGACAGGTATCGGGGCAATCTAACCCTGACTCCTGAAGGTTAAGCCTTGTTCTGGGGATAACCTTATGAAAGATAACCATCTTTTGGGATAGTTATTAGGGAAATCTAACCCTAACTCCTAAAGGTTAAGCCTCATTCTGGGGATAACCTTGAGAAAGATATTTATCCATCTTTTGGGATAGGTATCGAGGCAATCTAACCCTGAATCTTTAAGGTTAAGCCTCATTCTAGAAATAAACTTGTGAAAGATATTTATCCATCTTTTGGGATAGGTATTAACACAATCTAACCCTGACTCCTGAAGGTTAAGCCTCGTTCTGGGGATAACATTGTGAAAGATATTTATCCATCTTTTGGGATAGGTATCGGGGCAATCTAACCCTGACTCCTGAAGGTTAAGCCTCATTCTAGGGATAACCTTGTGAAAGATATTTATCCATCTTTTGAGACAGGTATCGGGGCAATCTAACCCTGACTCCTGAAGGTTAAGCGTTGTTCTGGGGATAACTTTGTGAAAGATGTCAATCTGGCCAGTGTCTGGGTGATCTAACCTTGATATTGGGGGACTAAGCTTCGTTCTGGAGATAGTCCTAAAACCTCTATTTACTATCTTTTGGGGTAGGTATCGAGGCAATCTAACCCTGACTCCTGAAGGTTGAGCCTCATTTTGGGGACAGTCTTGTGAAAGATATCTATTTGACCGACATCTTGGAAACCTAACCTAGACTTCAGAGAGGCAAGCTCTGTTCTGGAGATGGCTCTGAAATCTTCACATCATCAATTTTCAAATCTATTCTTCTGTGCTTCAGGCATCAGACTATTCTTTGAATCAATGCGCTGCTCGCACATCAATTCAAAGAGGGG
>MU226249.1:7145824-7179348 GCA_018584345.1 Thuja plicata
TTAATTAAATTAAATTCACCCTCTTTAGCTGAGACACATGAAAAAGGAATTAAATGATATTTAATTATTAAATAAATATCCTCTTTTTCAATAATTGAATTTAAATATTCAGATAATTGAGAAAAAGCAATTATGAGGTCATATTTATTTAATTAATTGAATATTCTATCAAAAAACCTTCTTTTATTCAGAAATGGAAACTTTGAATTAATTGGGCTTTAAAGAGAAAGAAAACAATTTAAAATTAAATAAAACAGGATTAAATCAAAGAAAGAAAACAGTTAAAGTAGGAAGAAAAAAATTTATTGAATTATTTTCAATAAAGCTTTCTATTTTAAACTGGCTTTTCTATCTGTTTTATTTCAAAGAGGAAAGTTTCTATTCTGATCATCTTTGAGTCTATAAAATAACTCTCATTCTTCATTCAAAACCCCCCCAATTACCCCCTGAATTTCAAAAGAAAAAATGCATTGTTAGAATACTGAATTATTGTCATAGCTTCATATAGAATAATATCATTTTTTGCAATAGAATAACTTCAATTTCTAGAATAATTGCATTGATCATCATGTCTTAGATTATCTCATATCTCTCATTTATTAGCATAATATTGCATTGTATTGCATCCATCATGATAAATCCTTCTTTCCTAGATTGGTCCATGGTTGTGAGACTCTCATTTTGAGAGCAATTTTAAAAACCCTGTCTGGATAGAAGGCAACAGGTCAAATCATGTAGGTAGATAAGATGAATAATCTCATATTTAGTCTTGTGTGTACCTGGTGAAGAAGGACTATGTTGAAGTGTATGGTGAATTAACAAGGCCAAATTTACCACATAAAGTATCTTTCTTTTCATCATTATCCTTATCTTCGGGTATGCTTACATCTTTGTTAGGTGACTTCTCCTTCTCTGAGATAATATTGATAGCTTATATCAATAGTGATATCTTTCTTGTTGTGTCTACCTATGTAGCATTTGTAGTAGTGTCCTATTCATTAGTTTGGTTTTGGACAACAGTGACATCTTCATCTTTATGTATCTCATCTACAGGATTTTCTCTAGTAATATCAATGATTATATTACTGGGCCATGTTTCATCTGTAATGTCCATATCCTTGTTGGATTTTGTGTTTAATGATTCTTCATTAACATCCTCATTAGTAATAAGAATATGTTTGGGGATTTGTTTAGCTTGATCATCTTTATTATGTTTCTTATCGGTAAGAGCTTGTGGCTCGGGACTTGTATCCTTTTTAGGTATATCAAGTATCATTCGCCATTCAGCCTCACTCTTCCTATCTATCTCAATTAGATGTCCTTGAAGCACTTGGTAGGCTCTTTCCTTTGGTGAGAACCTTTTGGAGTGTTTCTTCATCATTTATTCAATCTCCTCCATTTTAGATGCGGGTGGCATGACAGAGACTAGGGCTCTTTCCCTAATTTGTTTCTCAAAGTGTAAATCAAATGTCCATCTTGCTGACAATATATTCATAGGTTCTTTTGGCATCATATCTACCAATTGTATTAGAACATATTTGAAAGCACACATCATTGTGATAATTGCCTCTTCTATCTTATTATGCTCCTCGGTGTCTAGTGTTAGATAGTTTTTAATATTGTGATCATTTTTTGTACCTAATTTGATAATATAGGCACATGCCTCATCAATTGTAGAAGGTAGTGTGTTCTTGATAGCTTGTATAGATTGTTCATCCTTTTTGGTGTCCTTAATTTCTTCCCTAGTTCAGAGGAACTTTCTTCTTTTTGTTGGCCCCTTTTTTCCCTATTTGAGGCTTTCTTTTATAGGTCCTTACATTACCTTTCTTGATTAGTGAAGGACTTGCATCCTTTGTTGTCTAACTCTTGGTCCTAGAGGCATCAGTAGTCCTTGGTTTCTTTTCTGGTGGAGGAGGTGGTGTATCAAACTCTATGGATTCTGAGTCACTCTCCTTCTCATCTTCATCGATGGGTGACTAACCCTCAGTTTCATTGTTCTGTTATGTTTCCTCTTCATTCACCGACAACTTTTTCTTTAAATTCTTAACCATTTTATATTTCTTCTTGTCAATCTTTTTCACAACTAAGCCACTTTTTATGCTTTCCTTAGCTTCCTCATAAGTTCCAAACTTAGGGTGTGGTTTATCTAATGGCTCATTTATCAATGCCTCAATAGCATTTGATGCTTGATCTATGCTCACCTCATAGTAAATTGCTTCCAGCCATGCTATCCTTAGTACAACTAGCTTGATGTAGGTGTAATCAGTGTCTACTATAAAATAGATGTCAGTCTTGAACTTTTCTACTAACTGCTCTAGAATTATCATTATTTGATGCATTCTTTCTTTGAACCCAACAAAGTATTCATCCATGATTGATTCAAAATTGTCTCTTAATGATTTGATGAACTCACTAATATGTGTGGTCACTGGTCTAGTAGTGTCCCATTTGACATTGCCTCTGGATGGGAAGGATTCTTGAAAATAGAAAAATATGCACATGATGAGTGAACCAAACCTACATGAGTTGAAATTTGTAGTCCTTATTGTCTTCATGTTCTCATCTAATTGCCTAAGAAGAAGTTATGACAGATCCAACTGCAGTCCCTTCTTCACAATTTTGTATACTATATCCATTGCTCTGGATGCAATATTGTTTATCCTACTAGCCTAAAAGAACTTGTATTATAAGACACGTGCTCCAAATTTCATTTCAACATCATTGATGGTGGATACCTTTAATCGTCTTCCATCCCATTCTACTCTTGTATTTTTTTCAATGCCAGCTTTAGTAGGGTGCTTTAGTGCCTTTACCTTATTGGTTATGAGATAACTAGTAACAATGTGTATAACATCCCTGGCTATTCATTTTGGCTCATCTAGCCATATCTTTCGGTCATGTATTCTTCTCAGTACTAACCAAATCCATTCAGTTTTGAATTGCTTTAGGAATAGTAGGGCATGTGTGAGCCCTTTCACTTCAATATTCTTATGTTATTATTTTATAGTTAATCACCATTGCAAATATTTTTGAAATCTTACTCAACTTCTAGGTCTCTTATTTTGGAAACCTTGTAGTGAATATATGCTCTGATGTCTTCAACGAGTAAAACCCTAGCTGGTATACTGGAAAATGCACCAGCATTGTCAGGTTGTGAAGAAACCTCAGGATAGATCTTGTAATGAGGTTCTTCATAGGTGGCATTCATGATTAGATTCACCTTTGCATTCTTTGCATTCTTGATCTTGGAGGTTCTTGAAGTTGATGCCATCTTTTTAGAATTTAGGGCTTTTTCCTATAAATGAAAATAGAGTTCTCGATGATTATTGTTAATCAATTCAACCTTATGTGACTAATGTGAATCTTTTTGAGTGTTTTGAATAGGGTTTGAGTCTCTCTACAATCTGGTTGCTTCATGCTCTAGTTTCACTTTACTTCTTTGCTCAAATTGCATTGTGCATAATGAGCTCTTCCATCGACTATTTATAGACTTTTGCCCTAAGTCATGTCATAAATGCTCAGCCACTTCTCTATGTTTGAAGATGGATTTTTCAAGTAGCACACACACTCTATTATCAGTGAGAACATTATGCTCGGGACAGGTGTCAACTCATTTGACTATTTACAAACAAATTTCTATATATGGCGAAGACAACATTGTCTTTTCACATGTTTACCGATGGATCTCAGTTTACACTAATGAATTGAATTTTTATGTGTTAACCGATGATGCTCCGTAAGTATAGAAAAATTAGCTTTGTATTCACACTAATGATGTCTAGTAAGCATTAACCGATGAGATTAAATTCACAAAATTGTAACAAGTAATACTATAGTGTATCTTTAATCATGCCGATTTGGCAATTCATAAATGTATAATGGAACTCATGCAAAATATAACTTGGTATAATGTAGTTCCATACTTGTTATTCTTAGGTGGGGTGGTGATGTCACCAGATCCATTGGATAAGGTGTCACCAACTGCATTGCTCGGTCCAGCTTTATCAATGTTTGTAGCTTTCCTCCACATTTTGTTTCTCATTTTCCAAATGTCTTCAATGATGTTTCCATTGGAAAAGGTGTAGGTCTCTATCACTTGGTCTCTACAGTACTTCTTTAAATGACCAACTTTATGATAGTGTAGACATGCCATCCTGGGGTTGCCCCAGCTCCTATAATTTCCCATCCATTGTCTTCTGTAGTTTGCAGCTATGTGACCAGATCTTCCACATGTTGTACAGTTTGCCCATGTGTTATTATCCCAAACATATGAGTTACAGACTGTTTTTTGTTGATAAGGAGTTTCATTTCCTTTAGGCTTCCATGCTTTTTTTTCTTCTTCCAACATTCAATAGATGTGTGCCCATGAATTTTGCAAGTAGGACAATATTTGTCCATGTAGGTTTTCTTCTTTGGTTGTTTTACCTCAGATTTACATTTATATTCTTTATGTCCTTTCTTGTTACATTTATAAAAAACTCCTATGAATGAAGGTGTAGATTTAGGAATACCTTTCATTTTTCTACTGCAAACATTTGATGTGTAGCTAGGCTTACCACAGTGATTGCATGTCAGCTTTCTTGGTCTTGGACTTGCGTAGACATTCTTTGGATCAGCTTGGTTTGGTGATTCTTTATTTTTGGTATACCCTAGTCTGATATTTTTGTTGACTCTTCTTTTGCCATCTAGAAAATCATCCATCCTTTTGGTTCTTTCTTCAGCTCTCTTGATCATGTCTTTGTGATGTTTCTGAATTTTCACTTCATGTTTTAGCTTTTCATTTTCTTCTCTTAGCTCACCGATAGCTTCTATTCTTTCAATGAGTTCTATTTTTATTATGTTTGCCTCTTGACTCATAAGAATAATCTGATTTGTGATCTCATGATGATGTTCTCTAAGTCTTTGTATTTTTGACTCTTTCTCTTGTTACTTTTCAATAATCTTCCTCCTGACATCAATACTAGTGTTCTTTCTTTCTCAACTTGTCTAGCATTGTTCATGACATCAATCATTCTTACCATTTGTGTCTCTTAACCTATTTGTAGAGATTTCACTTGTCCATCTAGATGTTGATTGATTTCATTTAGACTTGTGATGCTTTCTTCTGATTTGTCTAATGCTTTGCTAGTTGTAGATCCTGAATATTCAAATAGATATGGTATCTCTTCTTCTTGATAGTCTATTTCATTGCAGAGAGATTCCATAATGTTTCTTTCATCCAACAATTGTCTCATCTTGATTCTAGCTTCTTTATACTATTCATAGAAGATCTGAATTTCTAGCTTTTGATTTCCAATACTCATGTCAAGCTTGTACTTCTCAATTGTATGATCTTTTCTGTTAAGTCTTTTAAACTTTTATAATTAAGAGATCTAGTTCTAATACCAATTGTTGGAAATAATGCAAAGTATGTACTGAGAGGGGAGGGGTGAATCAGTACCTCTAAATTTTTTATCTCTTTAACCTTAATCATTTTGTAATCCATTGTATTACCAACCATCTATTCTATCTTATCTTTGTGTAAGTTGTATCAATTGATAAACTTAATAAGCATGTAAACATTCATAGAAGCATTCATAAAATGTAGTGACACATAACAAAAGATATGGTAATGCAGAAAACCCATGTTAGAAGGTAAAAACTGTGGTGGGGATGACACCCACAAAAACTTCACTATTTGTAGATTGGAAGGGGCCAGTTAAGGCTTACAATTTGATCACTTTTGATGATCTACCCCATTAGGAGTATTATGTGGAGAGTGGTTAAGGTATACTCTGTTAAGAGCTTTAGCAACACTATTTAGTATGCACTTGGTTAAGAGATTTACAGAGGATTGTTAAATCCACCTTTCTTGAAAGGATTTCTTCTATTTGCTACACTTGTTAGAATGTAGACAAAAATACTTAATGACCTGAGGGTATGCAATCTTCAATTTCTAATTATAGATCCATTAAAATCACATGTACAAAGTATCACCTAATGTGATTGATTAATACCTCTGTTACTCAGTAACCTTGATTCTTGGTTCTTGATAACCAAATTCATCTTTTGTTGTTCTTTCAGCCTGATCTATAGATGTGCTCCTTGGATACTATCATCCTCACATCCATTTTGAAAAGAATTATTACACATCTATTTATAGAATAGATTAACCTAATTAAGTTTCATGTATTACAAAGATAACTCTATGATCAAAGGTTTACAACTTGACCTTGATCTCCTAGTCTACTTGTTTTTAATCAGTTAGAATTATTAAAAAAAATACAATTATCTTTCTTGTCCCTCAAGAAATGGTTTTAAATCAAATCAAAAACTCTAAATACAAAACATAACTATTTTATCTGACGTGGAAGTCAGATCCACTTTTCTCAGGATATAACTGACTTTCAGTGTCTGATGCTTGGGTTGCTCTGAAAGTATTTTTGTGTTCCTTTGTTGAAGTATCTATCGGGTTCCCTTGCTATTTTGGGTTCCTCTCTTTTCTTCTCTTTCATTTTATAGTTTAACCTTCTTGTCAAGTTCCTTTGTATCATTTTCAGGTTGTACTTTCAGTTTACACTATAAAACTTGTGTCGTCGGGTTTCTCTTGAACTTTAACACTTTCAGTTTGAACTGAAACCTATCTTTCAGTGTAGTGTTACCAATGGTTTAAAGAACTGTTTTCTCTTTGTATACTAATGGAAAAACTTATGTTATCATAATCCGGTACCTTATTTTTTTGGGTACCAGATTTTTTCGGGTACCTGATATTTTTGGGTTCCTAATTTTTTTGGGTACCCAAAACCTATGGCATAAATCAAAACCTGCAAGTCATTTTTATTATTTCTCTCATTGCTTGCGGATTGAAAAATGGCTAGGTTTTTCTCGTACACAATTTTTTCAGGTACCAGATTTCTCCAACAACAAATTCATCTTTGCGGTATATACGATAAGTGAATTCTTTATATATTTTGACGTATTTCTTTCATTTCGATGTTAAATGAAGCTTTTTTTTCTTGAAATAGGGTTTTTTATTGATTTTTTAAATAATATATGAAATCAATTTAAAATTTATATTTATTTTTTATTTAATTAGGCATGATTAATAAAAATGAAGAAATAACCCTCCCCCACCAAATAACAATCCCCAAATCAATCCAGAACAACTTCAAAACCATTGATCTTTAGAGGATTTGATTCAAGACAATTTGAAAACTATACGGGGCTTCCAAAACACATATCAGAATATACCTACATTAGGTCCCATACTTGCCACCCTAAATACTATTGTTGAAAATATTGACACACCTACACAACAACATAATGTTGTTCTTCATTGACGTGATGATATGCATGCCCAATTTGATGACGAGCTTGACCATGAAGGGATTACGGCCTTTGCTATAACTAAAGCCAATATATCCTCCCTTTTTGTTAATCCTAAAACCGGATTAAAATTTGACCCCAAAAATCCCAAATTATCATTTAAATGGTGCACAAAAAGTGCAATGCATACACACTTTTGAGATCGGTGGTGGATGGTTTTTAATAAACTATCCCATAGCAATTTGGGGCTCCCTTTCTATTTTATAAAAAAATTGTATGTTGAGTTTTTGCTTTGTCACAATGTAAATTATTGGAGCATGAGGCCCAAAATGGGCATTGGCAGAGGAGCTCCTCAGACTAGGCCATTTTCCCAGTGCAAAAAGGCCACTACCTTTGTCCTCCCCACTGATGTCTCACCCCCTCCTCCAGTGCAGCATCCTAATATCATTGCAAAGGCTGCCTCACAGAGTATTAGGGCCGGTAAAATGCTCAATGATTAGTTGATCACCTAGAATAGGTCATTGTTGCCTCATGGTGTGGATGATGTTGGTGCATCGACATTTGGTAGTAGTTCAAATTTTTGCGTCCCCCATACTTTCATTATGTGCAAGACTTTATTCCTCAGACCGCTTACTGATGCTGATACATATCAGTACATTATTGATGAGGAGGATACAAGAGATGCAGCAATAGAGGCTGCAACACCTCATGGAGCATCTGTGTCTCATGAGAGTGATGAGGAGGGGTAGGCAGAGCCATGGACTCCTGTTGATATGGTAAGAATAAACATTATTTAAATAAATTTTTCACATGACCTATTTAATTTAAAAATAATTTATTTATTTAGATTATTTTTAATGACTACATGCACTTATGTATATATATTTGGTCTAATTATGTTCAGTCGATGACAAAGGAGGAGTTGAGACAGGTGGATGACTCCACAATTTTGGCCATTTCATTTGGCCTTGACACGTATATGGTATATTGTAAATTACGTACCCATTAGTTTTTTTTATATCATTTGGTGTACATGCTTAAATATATATCAATTAGAGCAATAAAAATCATACATTTACTATTATATTTTCATCTTATTATACTCTTCTAGGTATCAGCTGATGTTAGTGGGTGGCATGAGGGGGTTCCTTCTTGATGTGTCAACAAAGGAAAGGTAATTAAGTGTTTAAGATTAATTATGCATGCATATGTATGCCACTTGTGTGTAGTAATAAATATTTTACATGAAATTTAAATTGTATAGGGTGTGGCTCTTGATGATGTCCCAACACACGTTCGGGAGCCTAGGCTGATAGACATCTTGATTCAGAGTGATAGCCCGATTGTACGTAGATTTATATATTGTTATTTATATTTTGTAGTCAGGGTTGTTATGATGAAGTACATTTATATATAATTGACTATCTTTTTTACTCTCATAGGTTACTCCCAGTGTGAGGGAGGCCCCATGAGAATCTTTCATATCTTTGATGACCCAACCCACTATTTTAGAGGAGAGATCAGCGGACGTAAGTTTTAATTTTAGTTCAATCAAGTTGTACTTTTATTACACTATCATCCTATTTTTTAAAATTATTACTCTATGTTTCACCTTGGGCCCCTACACCACTCTACTAATCTCATTATTGCAAATATATATTTATAGTTCAGAGTTGGTATTGGTGGCATTGTCCCTTCGCTACCAAGGGATTATGTTAGGACACCCTATCATGGTAGGCGAACGAGAGGCTAGGTACAAATATTTTTATTCATTTATAATTTATCATTAAATTATTGTTTCAATTATGAATTATATATATGTACAAATCATATAAACTAAGCAATCTAACTTGGGTTTGAAATCTTTTTTGATGTAGGATCAATGAGAGCCAAATAGTTCTTCAAAGATGCTACATTTTTTATGATCTCCCTATGACATAGGATGTAGTTTTAGTTTTGGTTATTTAGAGATGCCACTTGGCACATTTTGAGATGGCATATATGTCACATTGTACACCTTGAAACATTGATTTTGTAGACATTTTGAAATGTCATGTGCCATATTTGTATATGGAGATACTTTTGATACTTTCTATATATAGAACATTTTCATTTTTTATGTTATATTTGTGTCATCTTTTGTATACACATGTATTATTCATGTTTATGGAATTGAATGGTGAAGTTATATCCTTACTGTCTTTCTGATTGTTATATCTTGAAGTTATATTTTGAAGTTATATTTAATTATCATTGTGATTTAAATTATATCTTGTTGAAGTTATATATAAATTTGTTTGAATTGGTTATAATAGATGAAATAAATTACCGAGATTACTCAAATTCTCCTTTGTTTTGTAACAAAACCCAAATCCTTCCTTCAATAATGCATCAACTTCTAGACCCAACCTACTTTAATAATAGCAATTTTTTTATTGAATTGGAACTCATGGTTTTCACTATTAAACCCACATGAAACTCATGGTTTTCACTTCTCAAAGAAATAGTTCAATAAATAAAATAGTTGATAACTCGTGACACTAAACGAAATCATCATCAAAGAAATAATTCAATAAAAAAAATCCAACAAGCCTTACAAATCTCTTATTCTAATCCAAAACACCACTCTTTACTTTTCAAGTGTATGGATCCAAATTATAAAAAATCTCATGGCCAATCCAATGGCATATAGACTTTGAGTTATAATAAGACCAGATGAATTTTGACATCAAGATTTAATCTTTAAACTATAAAATCTATTTAGTTTTATAAAATATTCAATGATCTAAGCACAATTTCTCTTTGCACAGAAGCTTCAACAAGCCACACAACTGTAAACTACAAATAAGGAACAATGCCTCCTCAAGTATTTGTATATAGACATTGCCTTCTTTCTACTCATATGTAAAGATTAATCAATATGTTCTTTAAGATAAGAATTCATAAAATATGGACACTATAGTTATATTATACATTGAGTGAAAATAGATCTTACTAAAAATATTTCTTACTAAAAACAACTATCATACTTTGACAAAAGACAAATATCTTTATGCATAAACAACAATAATGATGAAAATCCAAAGGGAAGGAACTAGAAAATCTTTATGAGTAGCAGATCTAATTCTTTCAGGTCAGCCTTGCTCTAATTTTGCCTCTATTTGTTTTCATAGAGTACCAAAGAATCATTTCCATTTTTCTTCAGAGCTCTATGGACATAATTTTTGGTATGAACAAAAGCACTATGATAACTGAGTTATAAGATCCATAGGAGGAAAAATAGCTCACAATTTTGATAACATGCATTTCTTCAAGTATTTCCCTCACTATTTTTGATAAGATGTATGAATGCACAATGATTTATAAAGGAACCAATGACAAGAGATCTATTTTTAGGGAGAAATGTAGAGTTTAATGACCATTTCCATATGTAAAGACCAAGAATAGAGCATAGAAGATGTTTTTTTCATGAAAGATCAAATTAGACCAATCAAATATGAAGACAATGATTGTAGTCAAATACATGATTTAAGGAAATAGAGCATGAAACAATGGCATAGTAGTGTATTATTACAATGTAGTAATATGAAAAGGGTCTTGGGAATCATAATGAAGATTGATGTTTGCGATGCTGAAAAAATAGAAGATTGTCATCACAAAGATTAAAAGAGAGAACACTGAAGTTTCATTGTCTCAAGGCACAATGAGGGGATGTAATGCTCTTAGAAATTTAGAGATATTATTTCATGGAGTCACAATGTGTAAAATTTTTGGGGTAGGTTTGTGAAAAGAGTCAATGAGAACAAGGAAAAGATAAAGGAAAGAAAATGGTATGACTCATGTAGGAGAGAATGTGAAGAAATAGTGATAAGAACAAAGATTAAGAAAAGAACAAAGTTTAGTTATATTATAATAACATGCCTTATAGGTGATAAAATAGTGCATTAAAGAGAGATTAAATCAAGGCTAAGGAAGATAAATCACTATTATTGAACCAGAGCTGATGGAGCAGACAATTTGATGCTAGGACAAATGGTTTGAAAGATACACTATGGAGCTACTTTCAACTGATCCTCACTGCAAGTTTTGGCATCAACTGAGATTTATTTTCCAAATACAAATGAAGTCAAATCACCCAAAAGTGAGAGAGATTATTGTAGACCTTGGAAACAAAATCCTATATCCCATGAAGGTTTATTGATACCTCTCACGATGTCTGAGATATGTGCCTTGGAAGATCGCTGCTCAATTTGCTTAGTGCACCTTAGTGACACTTGGGTCAAGCGTGGTCACGATCATTCCAGTTACTCCATGGGTGGAATGTGGTTCTCATTGGTGTTTACCTGGCCAACTGAAGCTGATGGAGTAGATGGTTTGATGCCAAGATAGATGGTTTGATAAATACACTACGATACTACTTTCAACTGACCCTCACTACAAGTTTTGGCATCGACTGAGATTGCCTTACCAAATTCAAACGAAGTAGAATCACCCAAAACCAAGAGAGGTTTTTGTAGAAATTGAAAACACAATCATATATCCCTTGAAGGTTTTTCAATACCTCTCATGAGGTCTGAGTTATGAGCCTTGGAAGATTGTTGCCCAATCATGCATACTGCATCTTGGGGACACTTGGGTCGAGCATAGTCGCGAGCATTCCAGTGACTCTGTGGGTGGAATGGGGTTGTCTTTGGCATTTAAACATCCAAATGGAGCTAATGGAGAAGATGGTTTGATTCTAGGATGGATGGTTTAAAAGATACACTACAGAGCTACTTTCAATTGACCCTCACTGCAAGGTTTGGCATCGATTGAGATTGCCTTTCCAAATTCAAACGAAGTAAAATCACCCAAAACCAAGAGAGGTTGGTGTAGACCTCAACAAAATGATCATGTATCCCCTGACATTTTTTTGATACCTTTCACAAGGTCTAGGATATGAGCCTTGGAAGATCGCTTCCCAATCATACTTAGTGAACCTTGGGGACACTTGGGTCAAGCATGGTCATAAGCGTTCTAGTGACACCATGGGTAGAATGGGGTTTTCACTGGCATTTACCTGACCAACCAGAGTCGATGGAGAAGATGATTCAATGTTAGGATGGATAGTTTGAAAGGTTCACTACAAAGCTACTTTCAACTAACCCTCACTACACAATGAATCCTCTATATCTATCATGTATGTATCCATCTTCACTTATGATCTACAGAGGCTTGGAGAACTCCACAAATTAGACAACAAGAATCCACACCTTTGTAAAACAATCCCAAGGTCTCACCATCTACCCAAGGTATTCCACTTGCTCCAAGAGATCAAATGACTTCCAAATGACACAAGGCTAACCACAAGATTTCCTAGGATCCCAACAAACCCTCAAAAAACTTGTCTTGATAGGTTACAAGTGCATAATGGCATCATTCCAAAAGATCATGTTAGAATAATATTGTACAAGTCATAATTGCATAATTCCATGAGAATCAAATTGTTATCATTCATGGAATGATCCATTTCATTTCAAAAAGACCAAATTGTCAAGTAAAATCTGTGACTTTCAAAGACCATTCAACACCTATTAATGAAATCTAGTTCAAACAAACTTTCAGAGCATCAAAGATTGTTTGAAATGATGAAAATAATATCCTTAAAGAATTATAACCAACAATGAAACTTGTAAGAATTCAAACCATGCAAATGACATAAGTAAATAATAAAAAATTATGAGTTTTCATTGCCTATTTATGAGAAAATATGTACTTAGATGCCTTGTTGGAACTATGGGCCACCCATAAATTATTTTGGTCCTAAGTCCTTATTAGGACTTCTAGGACATTTAACTTTTAAATTAAATTGATTGTTACAAGTTTCCATTATAGGCTTTAAAATGTCCCAATTAACCTTTAAGGATTCTTTTGTCCTTCTATCTAGTGCAGGAGCACCTAGGTAAGTCTATCTTGTAACCTAGGGTTCCTATTCAAGTTTTGGTTTATAGTGGTCTTAGCCAAGACACTAATTAAATAAGAGGAATAGATGGTCCTAGAGTGTTTATTTTTGGTTAGGAGGTCTAACTAGGTCATTTGGAGTCCTTAAGTTGTAGTTTGGTCCAAATTTGGGAAAGTTGGAAAATGTTACAAATGTTGGGGAAACATTGCATTTGTGCATTTAGAGGCCTAAATTAGACAAGGAAAGGGTAGGAGAAATATTTCATGGTCTATTAGGCATACGTATTTATTTGGTTGAGTTTCATATGAGTTGACCAAGTTTGGGTGCAAGAATGCAAAAGTTTGTGAAAACTTTACAAAATTGACAATGTTGTCATTGACAACATTTCTTGCTTAAGTGCATTATCGAGCATATGGTTATGTAACTGTCTAAAACACCTATTGTGTGCAAGTAAAAACTATTTAAGGCCTCCCATGACCTGTGAAAAGGGTTGGACAAAATTTGGTTAGTGAACAAGCAAGTTCTCTGAGCATTTTTTATCACTGTTAGTGAATTTTCTTGTTTGTAGTCTTTTAATGGATTGATATCTGTACTCTACCTCATGCATGAGGTGATAGATGTAGTTTATTTATTCTATGTTTGTGTAGATAGTTTTTTTGATTCTATTTCATTTCCTTTTGTAAATTGTTTTGGTTTTAGCATTGTTGCTGGTCTGATCCAGGCAGTTTTTTCTTATGGGGTCATAACTCACCATCCCACTATGGAATCTATATTGTTCCTTGGGATTTTTGAGATGACTCATTGTACATTAATTTTGCAGAAGCTTGGGCCCTAGAAAGAAAGATTTTTATTTTTGCATTGATTCCTTAGGCGAGTCAGAAGAGAATGGTTAGGGATAATAGTGGATTGCAGAAGAAAACTGATGAATTTAATGCAATGGTTGCTTCAATCTGAGCATGTGGAGAGGAGGATATGTGTGTGAGGAAGTCCCATACCTAAGGAGAAGTTCTAGTGTGGATTTTTTCTAGGTGAAAGAACAAACCCTTGTGAACAATGTTAGCACTTTGAGAAACCCTTGATTTTAGGCTTAAATATAGAAACCTATTGTACAGATGGGTTGGGGAAGTGAGAATAGATAAATCCTAGAGGTTTCCAAAAATGGTATCAAGAAATGTAATTTCTTTTCCTCCTTGTTGAGAAAGTTTTGGAGTTATGTGCCAAAAGGTGTGTTTTAAGGCCCAATTCCTTGTAGCCCTATTTTGTGCAAATTCAAGCAAGTTCTTTAAATCGATAAGTATTTCATTGCAACTGTGTTGTTAAGAATTGTCATAGATATAATGTCCTAGGAATAAACCTTCCTCTCCACCGGTGATTGGTTTTGGTCATGTGTGAACATTTGGGGTGGAGGATGAAAGAAAACATCCATGAAGAATGTTGGTGATTGAATTGATTTCTTTGTTGATGTAGACAAATTGAAGAGGTGAAGGATTGAGAATAGAATCCTTGTGAGTTAATGTTTGTGAAGGAACCTAATAGGCTAGAGAAGTGGCCTAGTGAAGACCCTAGGAGAAGGTAGGGTTAGAGAGAAAGATTTGTCTTTACATCAGATTGGTATTAGAGCTAGGTTAAAGATTTGGGATTCAATGTATGTCTCTATATACTGGTGAATCAATACGGGAGATTAGCATGGTTACTAATGCATATTTAGCTAAGGAGATGGGTGAGGAAAAGGAGAAAAATAGACTCCTTGAAGAAGCCCTAAAAGAATGAGAATAAAACTACAAGAAGTTTTTTAGGGAGCCAGGACAAAGGAAAAGAAGGTGAAAGTAGTGACAAAGGTAAGAAGACAATTGATGAGGAAGATATCATTCCTAAAATAGACCCTCCATTGAATGAAGAACCATTATTGAAAGCCATCAAAGCACTAGGTGGAATCACTAGAAGGTATACCACTATTTAGTGGAAAAATGGATATTGAGACAGTGATGGAATGGATTGAGGGGATGGAAAACCACTTTGAGTGTGAAGGTGTTACAGAGGCACAAAAAATAAAGGTTGTAAAGTCAAGGCTAAGAGGATCAACATTGACATGGTGGAAGTACCTGCAAGATGAAAGAGTTAAGATGGGTAAACAAACTATAGCTAACTGGAAAGACATGGTGACTAAAGTGAAAGAAAATTATCTGCGAGAAGACTATGAAATACAACTTCATAGAAAGAGACAAGGTCTAAAGAAAAAAGACTTGGATGTGGCCTCTTATATAGAGGAGTCTCATAAATTATGTCTCAGATCAAAGATTCAACAAGAGGAACCTATAAAGGTAGAAAGACACTTGGGTGGTCTAAAATGGAACTTTCAAGAAGAGATAAGCTTATGGACTCCAACTACTTTTCAGAACTAACACCAATTAGCTCTTAAGGTGGAAGGAAGGAACAAGAAGAAAGGGGAATCTAATAATAGAGGAAGAGGTAGAGGTAGAGACCAAGGGGGTCATAGAGGTGGTTATCAAGGTAGAGGTAATGAACAAATAAGCCAGGGAGAGTCCAAATTGATAGAGCATGGTAGTGAAACTACAAGAGAGGTTATACCAAAGGTAGAGGTACTCAAGGAGGCTCTAGTAGAGGAATAAGTTTAGGAAGAAGAAACTCATACTTTGCAAGTATGAAATTTTATACTTGTGGTCAATTGGGTCACCCTGCCTATAGATGCCTTGATAAACCTACTTCATCAAACAATGGTAAAAGGATTGCATATGCTCATGAAGACACAAAAAGTGTCAAGACACCAAAGGTTGATCACATTGAGTCAGAGATGGGAGAAAATATCATGTTCAGAATAGTTATGATTAGGAAACCAGTCAAGGATGAATCCAAGCATAGGAGAGATTTGTTTAGAGTTAGATGTAAAATCCTTGGAAAAGTTTGCAAAGTTATTATGGATTCAGGCTCTACAAACAATATCTTATCAGAAGAAGCTGTAAAAAAACTCAAATTGACAAAGATACCTCATGTCAATCCATACAAAGTGACATGGTTGAACAAAGGGTATAGTGTGTTGGTGAATGAGAAGATTTGGGTGGAGTTGTCCATTGCAGGGTATAAGGATAAATTGCTTTGTGACGTGTTGCCTATGGATGCATGCCATCATTGGGAAGGCCTTGGAAATATGATAGTGGTGTAATGTATGGTGGGAAAGAGAATTCCATATATTTCAAGAAAGATAGCAAAACTTTCAAAATTTAGTCTTAGTTGGAAGAAGATGAGCCACAACCCAAGACCCCTAGTATCTTGTTGAGTAGTAGAAAGGAGTTCATTAATACCCTTAAAGATGAAGGAAGTGAAGGGTATGTCATTTTTCTCAAGTCTAAGGAGGAAGAGAAGCCTAAACAAGAACCAGTACCATCATAAATCTGATAAATACTTAAAAGGTATAGAGATATAGTCAGTGATGGTACTCCTCTGACTTTACCTCATAGAAGAGTGATAAGTCATCAAATTGACTGTGTACCTGGTTCATCATTTCTAAATAAGGTAGCCTATAAGCTTACTCTAGATAAGAACCTAGAAGTGGCTAGACAAGTGCATGAGCTATTAGACCAAGGACTAATCAAGAAGAGCATCAGTCCATGTGATGTACATGTGGTCTTAGCATCCAAGAAAGGTGGTAAGTGGAGAATTTTCACTCACTCCAGGGCTATTAATAGGATTACAATTAGATACAGATTTCCTATTCTTAGGATTGAGGATTTGACATATTGTCTTGGAGGGATAAATTACTTCACTAAATTGGACCTAAAAAGTGGGTACCACTAGATTAGGATTAAAGACGGGGATGAATGGAAGACAACTTTTAATACTAATGATGGGTTGTATGAGTGGAGAGTTATTCCATATGGCCTTTCAAATGCACCTAGCACATTCACGAGGCTCATGAATGAAGTGCTTAAGTATTTCAAAGGGATATCTGTGGTAGTGTATCTAGATGATATACTCATCTTTAGTAAGAAAATAAAGGAACATTTGAAGCATGTAAAGATGGTGCTCAAAAGGTTGCAAGAGGAGAATTTATCCATCAACCTAGAGAAGTGTGAGTTATTCAAGCAAGCGCTTGTGTATTTGGGGTTCATTGTATCCCAAGGTTCATTGAAGATTGACCCAAGCAAGGTGGAAGCTATTCTAAAATGGCCTACACCAACCATAGGAATAGAGGTAAGGAGATTTCATGGTTTAGATTAGTTTTATAGAAATTTAATAAGACATTTCAGTCATATTTGTGTACAAATGCTTGATACCATCAAGGGTGGTCTAAAGACTAAGTTTAGATGGAACTATGAAGTATGAAAAAAAATTGAAAAGTTGAAGGAACAAGTAGCAACACAACCTATCCTTAGACTTCCTAGTTTTGATAAATTATTTAAGTTGGAGTGTGATGCAAGTGGTATGGAAATAGGGGGTGTGTTAACTCAAGAAGGTATACCAATAGCCTTCTTTAGTGAGAAGTTAAATGAAGCCAAGAAGAAATATTCTTCTTATGACTTGGAGTTGTATGCCTTAGTTTAGTCTGTTAGGAAGTGGAGACATTACTTTCTACCTAAAGAATTTCTAGTGTTTACTAGAAACCATGCCCTTAGCTATATATATACATAAGAAAAGTGCAATAATAGACACCTAAAGTGGATGGAATACCTTCAAGCATTCACATTCACAATAAAGCACAAAAATGACAATTGAATAAGGTTGCAGATGCACTAAGTTGGAGGATTCTGACCATTCAAGAAGTCCAATTGAAAATAATTGGTATAAAGAGTTTCAAGGACCTCTATAGAGATGATGAAGACTTTGGTGAAGCCTACAAGGTATGTTCTGATTTTCAGAATCATTTTCAGAGTAAGTTTTGTGATTTTACCTTGCAAAGTGGGTTGCTATTTAAGGGAAACTAGTTGTGTGTTCCTACGGGTTAAATGAGAGAGAAACTCATTAAAGAGAAACATAATGGTAGCTTTAGTGGCCATTTTGGTGTGAAAAAAACCATAGAGTTAGTACAAAGGTTTTAACCATTGGCCAAAGTTGGTAAAAGATGTGACAAAATATGTTGAGCAATGTGTAGTGTGCATGAAAGAAAGGGGAGGAGCTAGCAATATAGGTTTGTATAAACCTTTTCCAATCACTAATAGACCATGGGAGTGTGTGAGCATGGATTTCATTATAGGGCTACCTAAGACAAAACATGGTTATGACAGTATCTATGTTATGGTAGACAGATTTAGTAAAATGGGTCATTTTATACCTTGTATAACTACTCACGATGCTAGTAACATTGCACGTTTGTTTTTTAATGAGATTGTAAGAATGCATGGTATACCCCTAAGAATTGTATCAGATAGGGATGTCAAGTTCATGAGCCATTTTTGGAAAACACTATGGAGTAGATTGGGTACTAACCTATCATTTGGTTCATCTCACCACCCTCAGACTGATGGAAAAAATGAGGTGGTTAACAGAGTGTGTGGTAACTTGTTAAGCTTCCTAACTAAGGAGTATGGACATACATGGGATGTGGTCATTCCCCAAGAATAATACGCATATAATGATATTGTGAACATGATACAGAGTGAACTGCAATAAGACCTAGATGGGCTCCAACTCCTTGTTACCACTTCAAACTTCTAATTCAAACACCCCAACTCCATAGATGTCTTCCTAGGGTGTGTATCAAATTTTCCAAGAGGCCAACTCACTCCTTTTATCACAACTTATCTCTCCAATCTAAGACACCAATCTCTACGATATCTCCTTTAGGGAAACTTTCCCTAACCCAAGCTAAAGAAGAGAAATCTTCACTAGAGGATTTGACCAAAAAACCTAGGTGATGGAAGACTTTGTTTAGACCTCAAGGGTAGAGAATCTACAAATGGATTCATTCATGTAAACCCAAGTATGGTCAAACACTAAATGGCCAAGAATTCCTTGTAGCCCTATCCAGAGGGTTTTTTAAGCATAAATTTCAAAATTTTGAGGATATAACTGATCTAATTAGGTTTATAGGTAGCTTTTATGGATTTTTTAAACCTCCCAAAGCCTTAGCACTTCACTCCACTCTTGCACCACTAAACTCTTGCAAAGCTCATAGACCTAATTAGCTAGGTTATGTTAGAATAACTAAGAGGGGGGGGGGGTGAATTAGTGGCCTAGAAAATTAATCCTTAAATCAACCCAAAAAATATATTACCACATTGATAAGCCTCTAGTTATATTTAGTCCTATAAGATGAATGCCTCCAAATACTTATATCAAATTACTACTTGTCAGAATGCTTTGTAAGACCATCTACTATATGTTTACTAATAAGCAGTCTTTCTATTTACTGAAATACAATAAATAACTAGTGTATACCGATCAATCTAGATTTACTTATGTGAAATGAAAAACAATAAAGTAATGACTCATAAACACATTAGCACATGGATTTTTAACATGGAGACCCTGTTAAGGCAAAAACCACTGGGATCGATAACCCAAATTTTCACTCTTCTAAAGTTATCTCGGTGAAGAGCCAAACTTATTAAAGGTTACAAACACACTATTAGGTGTGACCTTGTTAGAGGATTTAAATGAATAGTTTTTCACTTAGTATCTGACATCTAATGCTAGCATCCTTGATTGAACACTCACTTGGCCTGTCAATAGGTATTAGGCATATCTAATGCTACTTTGTATGACCAAACTTTTTGATACTCCTTGGGATTTATCTCAATTAGAAAAGACTTTTAAGTCTTTTTCGGTTAAGATACTTGATGCTTCAATAGTTAAATTGAAACAGTAAATTGATCTATTCACATATACAACTACAATTGTAGATTTTTAGATCTATTGTAAGTGCATTACCTTTCTGATCAATGTTGCCAATTCAATACCTTTCCTCCACATTCATCTTCTTTGTGATACTATATCATGTTCATCAGTGTCTACAAAATTTAGCTCTTTCCTCAGCTTGATTGATCAGGTCTGAATGAAGACTTTCTCCTCCTTCAGATTCTCTTTAGAATCTATTCTCTTGTCACTCCCCTAATTCATATTGAATTATCTTGTCTCTTATATAGACATGATTTCACTATTTCTTGGCTTTCTTGATCTTCATTATCAAATTTCCACAATCCATTTAAATTAATTATTTGCTTTTGGATTTGATTGTGTAAGTGTTTTTACCATCAACATTTCAGATCACACTCTGTGATCCATCATCGAGATGAGAGAGAGTGAAAGAAATGTAAAAATATAAAGCAAATAATTATTTTCTTGATCTTGGCATGATCCACAATTCTTGCCAATTAGATTTAAAGAAAAACTCCTATTTTATCTCATAGCTATCTTCTTTCCAAGTGGACTAAATAGCTTGAAATCCTTTACTTATCTATGGCTTTATCTTGTCGATTAAAACAAGGATAAGTACCAGCTAAGTGTATATTTAGCTCTTGATAGCTAAGCCTTTTTTCCTTTCTAAACTCTTCTTTCTATCGGTCAATACTTCAGTTAGTCATTGGTGACGACTGAATGTTCTGTTAGTGAGACTTTAGTTGTCTTCGAGATCTCTATCCTCTTCTCTCCGCTAGGAAATGCTGTAAATTTGTCTGTTAGGTTACACTGTACTTTTCTCATTGGTAATGTTGTGCTTTTTCTCATCGGGTAACACTGTGACTTTTCTCTCATTGTTTTACTTTTTTCGTCGGTGTGCACTCCGTCGATGTATATAGTCACTTTGTGAATACTTAACTTCTATGCATTACTGATAGCATAGCCTTTGATTCGTTGGTTCTTTGAAGTCTTTAGAAGTATGTACATTACCATACATATTATATCAAGTTGACATCAATGAAAATATAATATATTAACTGATTTAATGTCTTGCATTAACTTTTTGTGTCTTGGTGATCATCAACTTAACTTCTTCAAAAATTCATTCAGTTATAGTGCATCAATCTCTCCCTTTGGCATTGATGGAAACATACTACATTATCACACTATATTATGACTAATACAATATGAAATATAATAGTTGAAGTTCATCAAACTACCAATCATATTTACTATAACTGATACAAATATCTGGTCCTTGATAAGCTCACATGGTTTAGATTTGATTCTTGCAGCTCTCTTTCTGTCTTCAATCACTTCTCTGGATAGATGTATAATCCTTCTTCTTCTGATGTGATGTGTTCTCTTCTTGTGTCAAAATCTCTCCCTTTTACTATTCTTTTCTTTTGATGTCTTTTTTCTCTCTTGTCAGCAATCTCTCCCTTTGTATGTACTCTCCCTTTCTGGTTATATCTCTCCCTTGGATAATGTTTACATCTCTCCCTTTGGCTAATGTGATAATGGATATAATCTCTTCCTTTGAGAACAATGCCAAACAAATTTTTGACAGTGATGCCAAACAATCCTTTCTATCCATTCAATATACTCCTTGAATTTCCCAATTCATCAGCAATATAACAACTCTAGTTCTTGGAGTAGATAAATACCTTGCTGTGTACAGATGTATCTTTGAATTCCATCTCTTTTCTTGCATCAACATGAATGATATTCTAATAATATGTAGGCTGATGCAGCCTTCTAGTCATCTTACTAACTAATAAACAAGGGTGTGACCCCTAGTCTCTTTCTCAAGCACTCAAATATATCCTTGGGCAATGGCTTGGTGAAGATATCAGCTAATTTTTCCTTTGATTGCACATACTCAGGTATCACCTCCTTTTCTTGAACTTGTTCTCTCAAATAATGATACTTGATAGCAATATGCTTTGTCTTAGCACACATGACTAGATTCTTAAAAATTTTAATTGCACTGGTATTATCACAATAGATAATTACTGGTTCAAGAATTTTCATATGCATACCTTCTAGTAACTATTTGATCCATGCAATATTTGAGTAGTTTGGAGCAGCAACAACATACTCTGCTTCTATAGTAGACTGAGAGATGCATCCTTGCTTCTTGCTGATCCATGTGACAAGTCTGTCACCCATAAAGAATGTTCCTCTAGTTGTTCTCTTTCAGTCATCAATGTTTCCAGTCCAATCAGCGTTGGTAAATACCTTAAGCTCAAATTTTCCTTCTCTTATATACCATAATCCATAGTCATCGGTATTTTTCTGATATCTTATGATTCTTTTTACAAAATTCATATGTGATTCCCTGGGATTAGTAGAAAATCTTGCAAGTATTCCTACTACATGTGCAATATCTGGTCTAGTATGTACAACATACATGATTTTTCCAATCATTGATCTATACAAAGTCTAATTTACCTCATGTGACTTGTCCTCCTTTGTTAGCTTACATCCAATTTCCATTGATGTTCCAACTAGCTTGAAATCTTCCATCTTGAATATCTTCAACACTTCCTTGATGTATTTTCATTGTGTAATCAAAATATCTTTATCTTGTTGCATGATCTATAGACCAAGAAAGAACTTGATCTCTCCAAACATACACATCTCAAACTCTTTTGTCATTTCATTTGCAAATGATTTGCATAGCAGGTTATCATTTGGAGTTCAAAGACAACAAGTGCATCATTAACAACAAGGATGGAGACATGATTACATCAGGATATAAGGTAATGTTTTTCAGCTCAATTTAGATGTTAGTTGTTTTGTTGCAAAGGTGGATGACAATTGGTTATGGTACAAGAGACTATGTCATATCAATTTTGATAATATAGTAAAGATCAGTAATGTCAAGGTAGTTAGAGACCTTCCTAGTATTGCAAGACCAGTTGAAACAATATGCAAGGAATGTGTTATGGGTAAGCATGTAAGGAGTTCCTTCAAAAGCAAGTAGAACTTAGCTGAAAACAAATTAGACCTAGTGCATACAAATTTGTGTGGTCCTACCCAAACAAGATCATACTATGGAGAAATGTATTTCATTTTATTTGTTGATGATTATTCTAGAATGATGTGGGTTGCGTTCTTAAAGGAGAAGTTTGAAGCCTTTGAGAAGTTTAAAATATTCAAAGCTAAAGTTGAGAATGAATCTGGATTAAAACTGAAATGTCTGAGATTAGATAAAGGAGGAGAGTTCACCTTTGACCAGTTCTATGATTACTGTGAAGAACATGGAATTAAAAGACAATTGAGTGCACCTAGAACCCCTCAGCAGAATGGGATTGTAGAAAGGAGGAACAAGATTATACTTGATATAGCATGCACTATGATGATTGAAGGAAAAGTTGTGCACACCTACTGGAGAGATGCAGTGAACACAACAGTGTATACTATCAACAGAACACAATTGAGACCAGGCATGGATAAGACACCCTATGAACTTTGGTTTGGTAATGTACCTACAGTAAAGTATTTCAGAATCTTTGGCAGCAAGTTCTACATCAAGATAGATGATGGTGTTGGTAAGTTTGATGCCAGAAGTGATGAAGGTATTTTTATTGGTTACTCTACAAAAAGCAAATCTTACAGATGTTTCAATTTGAGGTTAAAGAAGATAATTGAAAGCATGCATGTTAAGATTTATGAAAAGTTTATGGTTCAAGAGAGGTACTATGAATATGCACCTATGATTAAAGATGAACCCAGGCCTAGCAGCAAAAATACTGTTATTGAAGAAATGTTTGATTGCATTGATGTCTCATGCAATGACCCTGAATCAAGTAGATAAGAATCTTAGATTACAGAAGAAGAAGTCACACCTAAGGTTCCTAGGTTCACATATAGATACCACTCTAAAGATGATATCATTGGAGATCAGAGCAGCAGTATTTTGACCAGATCAAAAGAAAAAAGTCTAGCAATAGATGAAGAGGTATGTTTACTTTCATAGATTGAACCCTTAAGTGTTGAAGATTCTTATAATGATTCTGACTAGAAGAATGCAATGAAAGAAGAACTAGATCAGATAATCAAGAATGACACATGGGAATTGGTTCCTAGACCCAGTGACAAAAATGTGATTGGAACAAAGTGGGTATTCAGAAACAAGATGAATGAAGATGGTACAGTAGTTAGAAACAAAGAAATATTGGTATGTAAAGGATATGCACAGAGAGAAGGAATAGACTACAATGATACATTTGCCCCAGTGAGTAGACTGGAAGCCATTAAATTGTTTTTGGCATATGCAACATTCAAAGACTTTAAAGTTTATCAAATGGATGTAAAATCAGCTTTTTTGAATGGTGACTTGAAGGAAGAAGTCTACATAGAATAGTCGGAAGGATTTAATCTTTTAGATGAACCAGACATGGTATGCAGATTGAAGAAAGTACTCTATGGTCTTAAACAGGCCCCAAGAGCTTGGTATGAGAGACTTGATAGATATCTTACCAAGATTAGATTCAAGAAAGGAGTAGTAGATTATAACCTATTCACAAGAGAGACACCTGATAGATTATTATTAGTTTCCATATTTGTTGATGACATTATCTTCAAAGGTAATGACAAGCTTAGTACAACATTTGAAAAAGAAATATAGAATGAATTTGAAATGAGCATGATTGAACCTATAAAATACTTTTTGGGACTGAATGTAAAGCAAACAGATAAAGGTATATTCATTAATCAGTCAAAATATGTGAAGAAAATATTGAAGACCTTCCAGATGGAAGACTGTAAGCCAGTATGCACTCCCATGATAACAAGAAGCAAGCTTTTGAAAGATGATGATTCTACAGTAGTTGATAAGACATTGTATAAATCTATGATTGGTAAACTCATTTATCTAACTCAATCTAGACCTGACATATCTAGTACAGTTGGCATTGTTGGAATATTTGCAGCTGAACCCAAGTAGAATCACCTAATGGAAATCAAGAGGATATTCAGATATCTAAAGGGAACTATAGACTATGGTTTATGGTATCCTAAATCAAAGAATGTAAAACTTCATGTGTATATAGATGCAGATTGGGAAGGTTGTATTGATGATAGGAAGAGCACTTCAAGAGGAGTAGTATTTCTTGGAGATAGGTTGGTTTCTTGGATAAGCAAGAAGAAGAACTATATTTCTCAGTCTACAGCAGAAGCTAAATATGTTGCAATAGCACTGAATTGTACAACCATGGTTTGAATCAAGTAGATGGTTAAAGACTTTGGAATTCAAGTTGATTATCCTATTGTTATTTACTGTGATAATACTAGCACTATCAACATGTCTAAGAACCCTGTGATGCACACAAAGACAAAATACATAGAGATCAAGTACCATTTTTTAAGATAAAAGGTTGCAGAAAAAGAAGTAAAATTGGACTATGTGAGCACCAAAGAAGAGTTGGAAGATATTTTCACAAAGCCCTTATCAAAGGATACTTTTGAGTATCTCAGGGAAAAGTTGGGAGTAATTCCCTCTCCTGAGTCTGTTTAGAAGAAGAAGCAAGATCATCAGTCATCAAGTGACTGATGAATGGTTGACTACTCTAATTCTAGAGTAGTACCTGTGCCTAAAGATCTATGGCACCCTTTGCCATTGATGTCAAAGGGGGAGTATGTACTAAGGGGGAGCATATACTCTGGGGGAGTATATACATGGAACAAAAACACAGTCAAAGGAATTATAGTAGTATAGAGAAATCTTTGATGAGGATATTGAGAAGATTGTAAAAGAAAGAGGACACCATGAATAGAATATGTTTTTGATATCATATGTTGCCATCAATGTCAAAGGGGGAGATTGTTGGAGATTTGATTTTGTTCAGTTAATTGATTGTATATTTTTCATTGATGGAAACATATAATACACCATAATAATTCTGTATGTACTTATCAGAATGATGACATGAAGACTTGTGTGGTTAGTTACATGTTGTTGACATGTTTATTATGTTATGTTCATACACGTAGATCCAGATATGATGTTTTAGTCAAGTTGTGTAATTCTGTTATTGGCAATTACAGTTCTGGAAGAGTATCTGTTCAGAGCCAACGTATGTAACGTATTTCTTGAGTTGCACCTATCTTCAGGATATGTGTGTGTATATTCATGATTAGTTATGAGTTGATGATAGTTATCTAAAGGCGCCAAACATCTTTCAATAAGATTGCAAAGTTAGAGTTAATCTGGTGAGGCCGACTTAGTGAAGCGTCACGTCTATTCAATTTATACTTGCACAGTTGTAATTATGCTTGTGTGCTTAGTAGAGATGACAAGGATGTTATGAAGAGTTGTCTTACAGGTCCCATGATCTCATACTTTGAGGAAGATACTTATAGCAAGTCAATTGTGATACGCTAAGTGTGAATGATATGAAAAGAGATAGAAGATGTACAGAGAAGAATATTAGATGTGGTTCATTCATCAAGAGTCTATGTGAATAAGTGAAAGACTATAATACACTAGAACTGATCAAGACAATAGGTCTACTCTACAGTTCATCATCATATATAGTGCATATATATTATACAGAAGGTTTTAGCCTTCACCATTAAGCAGTGAGCTTTTGGACAATGAGTCCACCACCCCTAACAAGGTTATTTGTAAAAGACTCCTAACAGGGTCCGACCCTTAACCAGGTCACTATACTTATTGCATTGTAAAGTAAAACTTCTAACAGGGTTGAAATATCTTCTAATAGGGATTACTATAAACAAGTATAGTTCATTGTGGGTACTAATTCCCACCGGGGTTTTTACCATTTGGTTTTCCCATAATCAAATTGTGTGTTGTGTACTGTGTTATCTGATTAAGCATTTACTTTGTTGTATTCTGAAGTTAAGAAAGAAAAAGAATTAAAGTTACTGATAACTGATTCACCCCCCCTCTTAGTTATTCTTTGGGACTATTCTAACAGAATACCCTAACACATATAGATCAGGAGGATGATTTACCCAATTTATATTGATTGAATTTGAATTTGTATGAAAGTGAATGGATAGGAGATTACCAAAACTCTCCAAGTGTGTTACCAAAGGATCTAAAGGTTTGTCTTCTCAACAAGGATGATTTCTAGCTCACCAACTCCAAACAAGGTCACTTGTGAAATCAAAGGTTACTAGTTCAAGAGTTCAACGCAAGAATCCAAAGTGTAAACAAGATTCTAACAGTGGGGTAAGTAATCTAATCTGATCTAGGTCAACCAAGGAAGACTGAAAATGACTGGATAAGAAATTGAGCAAGTTGACAATTTGACACTTAAGAATGCAAGTTTTTTTATTATTTTAATATTTTCTTGATGTTTGGTGTATATTTCGATGTTTCACTCACCCAAGACACATCAAGCAAATTTTTTGTTGTAAAAGAAATAGTCACATCACAACCTAGGTAAGCCAGGGAAATATTTGTTGAATTCCCACTTGAACTGAAGTTCAGCCATGCTTACTCATAGCGGACAACTTAGAAGCTTGGAGGCACGAGCTCCTCCTTATATGTGCACTCACTTCTCAGGCACACCAAGCTTCAAATCCCAAGGGAATCACTTCCCAAAGGAATATTGTCTCTGCTAAGAGCCATGAAAATGTGGGATGTCTTAGTCGGTCTCTGACCTTTTGCACCAACAGACAGAGGGTTTTTTCACTAAAACAAAGTTTGTAGTCAAGGCATCCATTCAGGTGGTTGTGATCAAGTCATTTTCCCAATTAAGGGGGCTCTCCCAGTCCTTTCAAATAAAGGTTTTTACCTTAACAATGTAGGGGCTTTAACGCGCCACCAGGGTACTAGAAGAGATTTTGGTTGCCACAACAAATTCACACCTGTCCACTATGAAACTAATCACAATGGCATTTTTTATATACCGGTTTGGAAAGGCTTGGCTTTAGCCTGTTACCGATTGGGCAATCCACTCTCACTGGCTCTATTAAAGCACTTGGGATCTAGCCATGCTAAAAGAATTATATGAGTTTCTCTTACACCTAAGATCCACAAAGGCAAGGGGAGAGGATACATTCATATAATTCTTAGGATTACAATATAAAAGACACTTCAAACACATAAGAAAATGACAATAATGCTTCTAGATTTTTTATCATCCCACAAGGGCGAGAGCATAGTTTCCTAACATCATTGTCATTCTTAAAATATCAAAATAGAAGTTCATTTTAGAAGTCTTACATGTGGTTTCTTATGGTAATAAAACAAAATGAAATGTAAGCACAAATTTTAGCATGCTATCGATCAAGGCAACCTACAAAACAATTCATTATTAGTCTGTGTTTTTAGTCTTCTTTTTAAACGTCCTGCAAACCATTATTAGGTTGTAATCAACAAGATAAGTCAGAGAACAACAAAGCCCAAAACTCCTCAGCATTAGAAAAATATTAAAATCATAAATATTATTGCATATTTAGAAATTAGATAAAAAATCACGCACTTTCAAAAAAAATTGCACTAAAAAATATTATCATATGAGCCCGTACAAAGCTTTGGAAGCTGTGAAATAGAGAATTAGATAGGTACAGTGATCAAAACCTATAATTTATTATAAATCCGTGACTAAAATAAAAAAACTAAGAAAAACCTAGAAATATTTAGACAATTCTACCCAAAATCAAAAAATATTTCACTCAATTTGGACCTAATATGAGCAAGATATGATCATTTGAAGTTAGACTGTAAAGTCAAAAAGCTCAATGGTGAAGGCTAAGAATTTTCAAACCCTGCTGACGTCAGAAGACTGCAGCATTAAAATTTATGGGTTGGAGGCCATCACAAAAGGCCCATATTTTGACTCTCATATGGACGTCAAATTTAGAACACTAATTTTTTTTATTTTAGATTTTTTTTAGATTTTTTTTAAAAATCTACCTCGGGCTGCATGCAGAGATGATCTGAAATCTACCTTGATTTTTGTGCAAGCTTGTTTGGGCAAAAATATTTGCCACATATTTAAATTTCATCAAATATGGGCAAGTTTATAGTCATTTTCAACCAAAACGATGATCTGGATGCGATGGTGGGGTCAGATTTAGCTGAAAATGAGAGAGTTAAAGACACTGAGAGAATAATAGACAGAGGATAGAAGGGATTTTGAAATGTGATGATAGAAATGGATGTTCTACCCCATGGTGGGCATCAAAAGTGTGTGCTAAAAATTAGTCACACTTCTATGAGTCATTATATTCAAGATTGCTCAAGAATGAGGTCTCAGATGGTGACTCATAGCTATCTATTCATGGAGTGCAAGGGTTTGTGACGAAGGCCCTCAGTTTAGACCTAGTTATGCCCATGCAAGTACACCATGAAATGAGAGGTTCAAAGAGGAAGAGTAATAATGCTAGTCTCCATGATCATCAAATATGCAATGCAAATGAAAATGAGAACTACTCTATATGATAACAATGCATGAAGCAAATTAATCTATATGAAAACAATGTATGAAAGGAAATATGCAAACTAATCTATATGATAACAATGCATGAAAGGAAATATGAAAACTAATCTATGAAGGACATATGCATCTAAATTAACATGAATCTACTCTAAATGGATTGCCATTGATGCATGAGAGAAGAAGACAAGAAGAAGAGAAGTTGCATAGTTCAAGCTCAAATGCTCAAACTCTCCTCCAAAGTTGCTCTCCAAACCTGTAGCATAACAATAACATAAAAAATTCTATATCTGATGTCTAAATGAGAAGGAGAGGGCTCCTTATAAAGGAAAGTGTGGAGAGGAATGCATCCTCAAGAGCAATGTGCAATAAATCCCTAAAAGGTAAGTGAGAGGAAAAAGCCTACCACTTAGGAATATGTGTGGAAAAAATGAGTTTTATTTATTTTTTATTTGATTTATTTCTTTTTTTCATCAAAAAGAGAGCTTTAAGTGGGGATTTTATTTATTTAATTAGAAGAGGGATTTTTCTTTTAATTAAATAAGATTATTTTATTTAATTAAAAGAGAGATTTTAATTAAATAAGATAAGATTATTTAATTAAAAGAGAGATTTTCTTTTAATTAAATAAGATTATTTTATTTAATAAAAAGGGATTTTCTTTAATTAAAAGGGGTGTTTTCTTTTTAATTAAATAATATTATGGATAAAATGATCAAACCTTAGGAAATATTGAAATAATTGAATTAATTACGATTTGGTCTAGGAAATTGATTTGAATTAAAAATGTTGCAAAGCATTGATTCAGAAATTTGATAAATTAATTTTGTCATTTGATTAATTGAAGAATGGTGGCCCATAGTCTAGGTGACCATTATAGGGTGCATACAGGACCCCTTAGGTCCCTCTATGACACTTGGGGACACATTAGAACACTTAAAAGTGTTCGAAGGGGTCGTACGAACCCTTGCAACACACTTGACTCTTCAGATGTGTCAAAAGGGGTTATGGGGTCTTCTTAGGGATCCTAACATGTGAGAAGGTGTACTAGGACCCCTTAGGACCCTCTTTGACACTCGGGGACACATTAGAACACTCAAATGTGTGCCAAGGGGTCCTACAATTTGTTGGGAAACACTTGAGTGTTCCAATGTGTCAAAAGGGGTCATGGGGACTTCCTGTTAGAAACACTGAGAGCGGGGGTGAATCTGTGTTTGTCTATTAATTATAATTAAAAAAATTTAAACTTGAATATAATAGATAAAAAAATGAATCACACCACATAACACAAGATATGATTACGGGAAAACCTTGATCAGAGAAAAACCCTGGTGGGAATTAGTACCCACAAACAATTGTACTAGTATAATGAACCTGTTAAAGTTCCTTTGCCCTGCTAGGAGCAGTCCTTACAATTCAAATACAATGACCCTATGAGGAGTCTTTACAAAAACCCTGTTAGAGGTGGTTGGCTCACTGCTAGAGCCCACTACTCAATAAGATGAAGGCTACAACCTTCTAATAACTGATATACACTATATCAAAAATGAACTACTGTAATGACACTATTGTCTAATCAGTTTTGTTTATGTGCCAATGCTTTACTCTCTTGTATACTTCTACTTCATACTAGTTTTCTCATATTGATCTTCTAAATATCTTCTCTACTTCTTTTTCATTGACACATTAATAAAAAAGTGCATGTCTAGTATATATACATGCCTGAATAGATGAGACTAAAAATAAGACCTTAGCCTGCCCAAAAACAACACACACAACACTTCCAAACAAATTGTCTTAAGTGTGTTTACATGAATGATTAAGACATAATTAAAAAATCATTACAATAGGCACATAGCCTTTAAAAAAAAAAATATTATACACTAATCCAATATCTGAGGTCGGCTCCATACTCTATTTTCAGAACAGTTAGTGGCACTTAATCTTCCTGTAACTTATCCGTATTGTCATTCTGTACCATGTGTGTATAGGGTATACACAAAAACATATCATAGAGCTTATGTATGAATGTGCATAGTCTGTCTCGATCGTACACACATACATTGGTGCTTTGATCAACTAAATAACTCTGTACTGTTCTATTTTTTGTACTTAGTCAATTTTGCTCTTCAAATTTTATTATCAAAACTTCATATGACTTTGTTGCCATAATGACAACACAAAATAAGTCATATACACTCTGAGTGTCAACTTGCCAACAATCTCCCCCTTTGTCATTAATGGAAACAAAGGAATGTGGCCAAGTTGCTTTAAACTTTGACTTAACAACAAATGCTTTATATCATAACTTTGGCCATATAACATACTCCTTATATACATACATTACTCCCCCTTTTACATTAATGACAAAGGTGTCAAAATTGTAATTCTCTAGGTACTTACTCCAAGTACACATCTGGATAAGCAATCTGAATATTCTTGATCTCTTACTGCCAGAATGCCTTTAGTGCATCAACTATCTGAAGATGGGCACATAAAGCATATGTAAGCTTCTCCATATTTGTTAGATCCATGTAGGGTCCTTGATCATAGGTGGCAATGGTTGCATCTATCTATTTGATGTTCTCATTCAAAACAACTAAGGAGTGTGTAAGTGCATTTCTTAATTGGGTCTGCCTAATCCTTATCTTGCTAATCTCTATCTTAGCTTTTTAATCTTTTCTATCTGTCCTTGATAGATATTGATGTCTTGAGATGATTTTTCAACTGATTGCCTTATGTTATCAACCAAGATATCCGCCTCCTGAATCTTCTTAATGTTCTCAAAATTGAGTTTGCCTCTGTCCATGCAATTTGCTATTACTTTCCTACCTTTTGATGCCAACTCTTTCTAAAAATAGTCTGACCAATCTTCAATGAATTGAGATCTAAAGAGAATTTATTTACCAATTTATCCAATCTTTCCTTTTTGTAATTTTCCTCTATAGTTCGAGTAGCTGAGTCTACTAAACTTGTGAAGTGTGCTTTGAAGCTTGATAAGATGCTATCGACATCATCAACTAACTAAATTTTAGCCACTTTCTTATCTACTGGCACTAAATCATTCAAAATGTTCACTGACTCTAGAAAGAGAGGGTTTCTCATAACTTGTTTCTCTTTCGCTTTCTCCATGGCTAAGACACTGATCTTGATCAAATCTTCTTCTCCCCATGCATCTAGGCTTGCCAAGTCAGGGCTTAAACTTGACAAAAATGATGTTGATGGTTGAATAGATGGAGTGAATATAGAATTTTGACTAGTATCCATTGTGTGTGTGTGTGTGTGTATTTGGGTACCTGCTGAAAACAACACAAACACTCAATAGGTCATTGCATTAGTTCAAATGGTTAGGTAAAATGTTCAAAACCACTAATATCAGCCTATTTCCTTCTAACTAGAAAGAGTGTGATTAGTTGCATATTATCCCTCAGAATATGCTACAAATCAGTGACCAATACTATTCTAGCATGAAGGATTTAATTCAAAATTAAGCTAAAAAGATGAAAAAGCATGTATTTCTAGCTCTAAAAGGTGAAACTAAAACAATGCAAAAGCATGGAGTAAAGAGTGGAATGTAAATCTAGTATGAATCCAACACCATAACAATGTGTTTTTGATCTAATATGAAGGCTTATTTTCTCTCAAAATAGACTTCTATTTATAGAAGAATTAGAGAGAGAGAGAGAGAGAGAGAGAGAGAGGGGCGACAAGGTTCATTTATGAATTGGAAGACTCATAAATGAAGGTGTAAGAGCCATTAATGCCCAAGGTACTAATAAGGCATGGAAGAGACATAAGCTTAAGACATCTTCATTAATAAGGTATTAATGAAATCCTTAAAGAGGCAAGGGAGGATGTAAGAGGATGGCCTGAGAAAGTGGACCTTAAGGAGGTCAAGCTTGAGAAAGTGGACTTTCTCAAGTGGGTTGAGTTGTTAATCATTCTTTAATGGAATGTGACAACATTAGGAGGTGGGTTAGAGAAGAATTTAGGATTAGGATTAGATT
>MU226249.1:7206897-7224589 GCA_018584345.1 Thuja plicata
TCAAACCTTAGGAAATATTGAATTGATTATGATTTGATCAAGGAAATTGATATAATTGATATTGTTGATATTTGAAAATATTGATTCAGGGATTTGATAAATTGAGAAATGGGGCCCACAGTCTAGGAGACCATTTTAGGGTGCATAGAATGAATACTATGTTTTATTGAAATGTCAGAAATAGACTTAGGTACCAAGTCATACAAGCCAAGACATCAAAATAGTCGCCTTCCTTTTAATATACCAGATTCTGATTAAGGCAAGATATTGAACCTGCAATGACTTTGAAAATTCATATCCTTGGGTACATTATGATTCGTATACTTTAGTGAGAATCTGGAAAATAGACAAGAAAATTGTGTCAAACTCACCGTAGTTTAGACATAACAAAGATCAAGATATATGCGGCTATCCACCCATAGTGGCAGCTCTTACCATAAACATCCAAGTTAGGTGAAATTTATAGGATCATTTGAAACAATCACCATACATAGAAAATAAAGAAAACATTATGCCCCCTATCCTTGCAACTCTTGGTCTTTATGCAGATGTCATTGAGTAACTAAGAAGACATAACAAATCATAAATTGAGAATCAATCAGATAAAATTCATAATTACTTAGATGCCCCTAGTTGAAAACATCATTAGGACATAAAAGAATCATAATCAAACCATGAGAAAAATATGTGTTTAAGTATGTACTTCATTCATCCATATGTCAAACACAGTAAAGATTCATCAATCAAGGAATATGGTGTTCCATGTCTGTGCCTTGATAGGATAATCCATTCATATTTGTGATCCAATATGGCTGTGTAGGAATGTTTAGTGAATGTTTAAATGTCATGTCCCATGTTTTTAAAAGATATTTTGGTTTTTGGGAAAGTGACATTATTTTGCATGTGTCCAAAAACATTGTGTTTGTGAGGCAAACCATCCTAGAGAAACCTAGCAACTGTAGCTGACTATGCCAACAAAGATGCCCCCAATGCAGAATGACTTATTCCTAAGATGTAAAAATAGACAAATCCCAAGCAAGGACAAGATAGTTTTGTAGGAAAACAAAGTTAGCGAATGAGCACAGGCAAAATTATGAAAGCCTAGTATTAGTGGTGCATTGATAGATGGAGCGTATAACACAAGTGACACCTGATTGCCAGGTTTTCACCACTTGGGAAGATCTTTTTCCTTCTTTTTGCTACCAAGATGCCTATTTTACCAGGTTCTCATCAAGGTACTTTTCTCTTTTTCAAATTTTTTGCTATTTTTTCTTTTTTGAATATTTTTTTGTAGTATCAAGGTGCCTGTTTACCAGGTTTTCACCAAGGATACCCATTTTATAGGACCTTTTCCACTATTTTTGGATTTCTTCAGGATTAATTTTTTAATATTTTTGGTATTTTGCAAGAACTATTTGTTGTACAGGCTTTTCTATCCGAACATTAAGCGTAGAACCACTTCAAATGTAGAGTGTTGATAGGATCTAGAAGAACATCTCCCTTAGGTGTAGCTAATTGATAAGCTCCAGTCCCAAAAGTAGCAGTGATAACATAAGGTCCTAGCCAGTTAGGTTCAAATTTTTCTTTTTTCTCTCTGTTAGGTTGGTTCTTAGGATTCTCTTTTAGGACAAGATCTCCCACCTCAAACTTGCGGGGTTTAACCTTCTTGTTGTAACCTTAAGACATTCTTGCTTGGTACACTTTGAGGTGGTTGAACGCTCATTGTCTGCGCTCATCTAGGAGGTCCAAAGAATTTACATGATCAATGTGGTACTATTCATCAGTAACCAGTCCTTGTAAAGATATCCGCAAAGATGGGATTTCAACCTCAATAGGTAGTACTACCTCAGTGCCATAGACTAGAGCAAATGGCATGGCTCTAGTTGGTGTTCTAATGCTTGATCTGTAGGCCCATAGTGCCAGATTTAGTTGTAAATGCCAGTCTCTGCCAGACTTTCTCACAGTCTTGTGTAGAATTTTGAGAATTTTTTTGTTTGATGCCTCAGCCTATCCATTACCTTGAGGATAATAGACCGAGGAGCAGTGTTGAGTGATATGAAACTATTCATAGAGGTCATCAATGTCTTAGTTTTTAAATTGTCCCCCATTGTCTGTCATAATTGAAGAGGGTATCCCATATCTACAAATAATGTAGTTCAGAATGAACATAGCCACCTATTTGCCAGTGGCACGGCTTTGAACCACTTTGTGAAATACTCAGTGGTCGTAATGATGAACTTGTGTCCATTTGAAGAGTTGGGATATATCTATCCAACCAAGTCAAAGGCCCATTGCTGAAATGGCCAATGTGTTATGAAAGGTATCAGTTCTTTGGCAGGAGCATGGATGAGGTTTCCATGTGTCTGGCATTTAAGACACGCTTTTGAAAATTGAATAGCATCTTTGTCCATGGGAGGCCAATATTAGCCTACTCTGAGTAGTTTTTTAGCTAATGAAAATTCATTCGAGTGTGATCCACATATACCTTCGTGGATGTCTTTTAAAGCTAGATCAGACTCTTCTAGTTCTAAACACCAAAAAAGTGTACCATTGAGACTACATCGATATAGGTTGTTAGTTATGAGGACGTAACATGATGCTATCCTAATCAGGGATCTTTTCTTGTTTGTAGATAGATTGGCAGGAATGGTTTGGTCAGAAAGATAGGCAATGATACTGGCATATCAGGATTGATCTAGAGTATTTAAGGCACATATTACCTGGTACTTAGGATTAGCAAAGGTGGGATAGGATATTTCTTCCACCAAGAAGTCATAGTGGAATTGATGCTCCTCTAGTTGTAACATGGATGCCAAGGTAGCCATAGCATCTACAGCTTTATTCTCTGATCTTGGTATCTGCTGGAAGATGATGAAGACAAAGTATTTCTTCAAATCATCAACTAGTTGCTTGTAGGGCATCAATTTTTCATCTTTTGTTTGATACTCCCCATTGATTTTATTCTTAACTAGTTGGGAGTCACCATACACATATAACTCTATGATCTTCCATTCTATGGAGAGTTTGAGGCCATTGACCAAGGCTTCATATTCTGAGATATTATTGGTGTATGAAAAAATTAATTTATAAGATTTGGAAATCTTATATCCTTGTGTAGTAATAAAGAGAACCCCTAATCCAAATCCTTATTGAGTAAATGACTCATCAAAGTACATCTTCCATGGATGTTCAGTGAGATGCATGATTGTTTCATCAAGAAATTCAATTAGCAATGGTGCATCATCCTGGAGTGGTGAATCAGCCAATTGATCCACCAGTACATATCCTTTGATAGCTCTTCGTTCAACATACTCAATGTCAAACTCACTTAGAATAAGGACCCATTTTGCCAAATGGCCTGATAATGCTATTCTTCTCAAAAGATACTTCAAAGGATCGATTTTAGCAATCAGCATGACTATGTGAGAGAGCATGTAGTGTCTTAATTTTTGTGATGCAAAGACAACTGCTAAGCATGCTTTCTCAATAATGCTATAATTGAGCTCATAAGTGACTAAAGTTCTACTAATGTAGTAGATAGCTTGCTCTTTCTTTATTTTTCCTCTTGTGCTAGCAATACTCCTAGGGATGTAGCTGTAGCTGAAATGTATAGGAGTAAGGGCTTGCCATAAATAGGAGCCATAAGAATTGGTGGAGCAGCTAGGTACACCTTCAATTCTCTAAAGTTGGCTTCACAGTGTTTATCCCAGTTGAACACAACCCCTTTATGTAGTAGCTTAGTAAAGGGTTGTGCCTTATCGGAAAGTTGAGACATAAATCTTCTGATAGACTGGAGCCTCCCTTGTAGTGTCCTCATTTGACTGATATTACGTGGAGGAGTCATCTCTAGAATAGCCTTTACCTTTGTCAGGTCTACCTCGATTCCCTTTGTTGATACTATGAATCCTAGGAGCTTTCCTGATTGGACCCCAAAGGAACATTTCTTTGGATTGAGCTTGAGTTGGAACTATTCCATTCAATCCAATATCTTTCTTAAATCAGCAATATGAGTACCTCTTTTTTTGGATTTAGCCAGTGTGTCATCGATATAGTCCTCCATGTTTTTGTGCATCATGTCATGGAATATTATTGTCATAGCTTTCTGATATGTTGCTTCGGCATTATTTAGCCCAAATGGCATGATGTTCCAGCAAAATGTGCCCCATGCACATGTGAATGCAGTTTTCTCTTAATCCTCAGGGGTGATCTTGATTTGATTATAACCCAAGAATCCATCCATTAATGAATACATCTAGTAGCCAGCTGTAAGGTCTATGATCATTTCAATATTTGGTAGAGGGAAATCATCTTTTGGACATGCTTTATTGAGGTCTTAGAAGTCTATGTAGATCCTAATAGATTTATCAGATTTAAAAACAGGGACCACATTAGATATCCATGCTGCATAGGCGATGACTTGAATGAATCCAGCTTTTAGCAACTTTTCTAATTCTGCTTTTACCATTAATGCAACATGCGGATGCATTTTTCTGATTTTTTATTTCATGGGCTTGATCTCGAGAGCTATAGATAAGTGGTGCATAATGAGATTGGGATCTAGCCCTGGCATATCAGTGTAGGACCAGGCAAAGTTGATCTTTTTCTCCCTGAGCAATTCTGTGAATTGTTCCTTCTCTTCTTCTGATAGGGATTGTGCTAGATGAACTATTTGAGGATCTTCAATAGTGTCCAAGTTCACTGGCTGTGTTGGTTCAATTAATACCAAAAATATTTCCTAAAAGTGTTCCAGAAGGATATCAAGAATCTCATCCTTTGGTGCCTCTGAGAGGTTTTCACCATTGGATACATCTTTTTTCTTTACTATTTTGAGATCTGATACTGCCACAGAGTGGTTCTCACCATCAGTCCACTTTTTCTTTTTCTTTTTTAGTTTGTGACTAAGAAACTTGATATCCTCCTATGACATGTTCTCACTCCTTGCATTGGTGGAAGAAGGGTAAGGTTCACAAGCATTAAGATAACAAGCTAGGGAGTGGTCATTGGAAAAGTTGAGCATAGGTGTAGTATCTATTTCAGTCCAATCAATTAGGTCTAGAAGTGCCAATTTTAGGGAGTCAAATTTTGAGAAGGACAACATCGTGTTAGCATCAAAACTATTAACTGACATGACATGGTCTGTTAAGTCAATATCTTTGATGTTTAGATCAATAAGAGTGAGATCATTGTTAAAAGGGTCATTGTCAGTTATATATGGATCAAACTCTAATGACTCATCAGTAGATATCTCATCATCATCCCTTTGTAAAAGGAGGCTTCTTGCTTATAGCCTATGAAATTCTTCTAGAGTTATGTATTCACCAGTGTCTTTGTCAATGGTCGGAGGAAGGAACTCTTCTTCTACTTCAAGAGGATCAGTGTCATTGAAAGGAATGTTAGGTCATCTACTAGGAGATGCGGAAGCTGTGAACATGTGAATTGTATCTATCCCAATATCTTTAGAGGCAATAGATAACCGATCATACTCATAGTCATGAGAGTCTATGACATCATCATCAGATCTATTCAAATATTTAGCAATGTTTATTTGATGGACTTGGTTAGCTGCTTGTAGATCAAAGTGAGGTAGATCGAGGACATGTGAAATTGTGACCAATTTCCCCCAGTTAGGACGTAAATTCTATGGCCGGGGTTCCTCTTGAGTGATTGTAGCTATGGTGTCTCCTACCTCTTGAATGGGCAGTTGTTCTAGCAAAGGAGTATGAAGATCCTTTGGTACCTCAAAACTAGGTACGTAGTGTTCTCCTTGATATTCAGGATTCTTTGTGCCAATATGTAGCAATCTCTCATAAAGCCATGGTTCTGATACTATTTCATATGTTTTATCACTCTTAGCTTTAAAAGGTGGATTCTACTTTGAAGTAGGTTTGTTGAATTGAGTATTAAAGCCCAGCCCTATTTTATCTCTGTTGAGGTGGAACTCCGTGGGTATGGGTTCAATGATCCCTCATCCTATGTCATTTAGAGGTCCTTTTCCTTTGTATCCCATTTGTTTGAGGAAATCATAGCCCTTTCCATACTACTCGGGGGATATCTTCACATGTTTGACCTCAGATTCCACTGGTTCTCCTTTGTAAAGCCAATTCGAGACTGCCTATTCTTCTATGTTATTTGAAGAAGACGTGGATCCCTTTATCATGCCAGTAGCCTTCTGTACTTCTAGTTCCTGGACTGTGAGAGTTGTGAACATTGATGATGGTTTTCCATAGAATCTTGGTGATATTGGAAGCTCTTTTAGTGAGGGAGTTAGGTCCAACTTATATTCTCCCATACCTATTTCTTGAAGTTTCAAAGTTTTGCTAAAGCCTTTCATGATCATATCCTTGGTAGTCCTAGGAGAAACTGCGTCCATAGCCTCCTTGTTGTGTGGGATCATGCTACCTACTTTGATACTATTGCAAGTGTAGTTGGCATCCACAGGTATTGTCACCTCTATCCCATTATGTGGTAACTTGATGCATTGATGATAAGTGGATGGTATAGCTTGCATCTCATGGATCCATGGTCTCCCTAGTAGAATTTTTTAGGCTAGTGGTAGATCTAGAACTTGACATATACCATCTCTTTCAATTGGTCCAACTCTGATGGGTAGACAAATAATACCTCTGGAGGATCTTTCTTCCTCATCATATGCTTTGATGGTTAGCTTATTCCTAGAGTCAATTGTTTGCTCTAAGAGGCCTAGCTTCCTGACTAAATCTAGTGTACATATATTCAATCCGGCACCTCCATCTATCAATATGCGTCTAACACAGGATCGATGAATAAGGACTTAGATATGCAGGGGTTGATTGTGTGGATGGGTCAATGACTTGTCATCCTCCTCAGAAAAGGAGAGGTAATATGGTGTTGAGATGTGATTGACCATCGCTTGGAATTTGTCTATATCTATATCCTTTGGAACATTAGCAGCATGTAGAGCTTGCTCTAGGATTTCTCTATGCACGGTGGATATTTTGAGCAATTTGAAGATAGAAATTTCGGTAGCAGCTCTTTGTAATTGGTCTACCAAGTCATATTTTTCTCCAAGAATAGTGACCACATGTTTTTCTCCTAGTTTAGGAATAGTGAAAATAGAAACCTTGGGTGTGGATGTTGGTTTTGGAGGTCCCTTGATCGTAACCTGTGCTTGGCTTCAGGTTACAGCATTTGTAGAGGATGAGGCTCCCTTGATGGTGACCATGTTGATGGATTCATTTTTAATGTTGAGCATATTTATCACATTGTCATTCTTGGAATAGGTGTAGTTTATCTCATTACCTTTTCCTTTAGATGTTTCTCCTTGATTGTAATTAGGGAATGGTTTATTAAATGTTATGTGATATTCATTCATAGTGTGTCCATCCACCTTGATCTTACAGCCTTTGATGAGGTCTTGGATAACATGCTTGAGCTTGAGACAATTATTTTTTGTGTATCCCTTGTTTTTGTGGAAGACACAATAGGAGTTATCATCCCATCATCTAGGTTTGACCATTGGTTCCCAAGGTTTAGAATCGGGAATCGTAAGGACTTTATTATCCACCAATGTCTTCAAGATGATCTCAAGAGGTTCTAAAGGTGTGAATGTTCTTTGGGGTTTTGAATTCCATGTTCATCCCTTGTCATTATCATTGTTGGCTTTGGGAATGGGAGGTGTTATTTTAGCCTCCTTACTTGCTTGCATACCATTGGTCAGATTGAATGCTTCAATTTTACAATTAATGTTAGAAGCATCAACCACTCCGTCATTGACAAAATTTTTATTTTGCTTCCACCATTTAGGCTTGGAGTTGGAACTACTACCTTTTTTTTCATTTTGAAGGGTGATCTCCCCCTTTTTGACCATGACTTCCTCAAAATGGAGGGCATTTTTTATCATCCTATCGAAGCTAGGAGAATCTTGCATTTGTAGAGCATAGCTCAATTCAGGTATGAGATTATTAACAAAGATCTCCATCTTTTCTATTTTAGGGATGACTCTTGAATATCATGCAAAGATCTTCCTCCATCTTTGTAGGAAGTGTGTAAACGATTCCCCCATTTTCTGCTTGGTGTTACATAGATCCATCATGGTGATGTCATGTTGAATGTTGTAGGAGTAATGCTAAATGAACCGTTGCATTAACTCCTCGAATTTTTTGACTTTGGGATTCAATTTTGAAAACCACTCCATGGCATTTCCCCCTAGAATTCCTGGAAACAGTCGCATGAGGTAAGTGGGTTCGTGCATGTACTCAATGCTAAGAGAAAAAAATTCTCTCACGTTGTCATGTGGATCGGTTTCCCCTGTGTACTTGTCATATTTTTATCTTGCCACATTAGGAGGAAATAGGACCATAGTGATACTCTTATTGAAAGGAAATGGAAAAATGGCGTCCAAAGAGTATTTTGTTTTTGGTTTGTCCTTCTCTTGTTTGAGGTTTGTGAGCTCCGTTTGCATTTGATTGAGCTGTTTAGTAAGGATAGATATGGGGTTTGGTACTTCCTTTTCTTTGAGATCATTCACATCATAATCCTGGGGTAATTTGACACCTGTGGATGCTAAATAGAGGAAGTATTTTTCCTTGTCATCTCTAATTATTTGTTCCAATAGCTTGTGGACTCTTTTTCTTTTTTTAAGCTTCTTGTATTAATCTTCAGGGATCTCTTCATCACTATCTCACCCAAACGGATTACGTTAAAACTTGGGTCTTTCTTCCTCCTCCGTGCCTATGGATTGTGCTTGTTTTCCATCATCATAACCCTCAAAGGCCTTACTCCAATCATTAGTGTTGCTACCCATTTGAGGTGAATCAAGATCAAACAAGAAATTGTGAGAAGTTTCTCCTTGAAAGTGTGATGTTTTAGGAGGCACTTCTAATCCTTCGGTTGTGTACTTGTTGTATCTTGTATTAACCATGAAGTTTATTTCTCAACTTCGTCAATGTTTCCCAATAGTGCAAGCAAGGATTCTAGATCGTTCAAGTGGGTTTGTCTAAGTATAAGTAACTATTTGTTTGTTGGTGGATGTAAATGATTCCAGTGTCAGAGGGTTAGAATGCCCTGATAGTGAGCTGGGAACCAAGTTGTTGATAGAGAATGGGTAGACCACATGTATTGAACTAATTGTGAAAGACTGTCTGAGCATGCAAGGTAGATTTTTTGAAAGTGTTTTGAAAATAACAGTAGGGGGACCAGAAGAGACAAAAGGGACTAGCCAAAGAGAAAAAAGGGTACCTAAAACAACTAAGACTTCTTAGGAAAAGCTGCTAGAAATTCCCACTGTCCTGAATGTGAGCTCCTAGATACAATCCTCTGACAGAACCAGATGCAATCCTAAATCCTGGATGTGATCCTAAAAATGGGATGCGACTACATGTTTGACCAAATGTGATCCAATGCACCAGATATGATCCTAAATATGAGATACAACTCAAGAAAAATGGGATGCAATTTTATGATGGTTTTGTTAGTCTTGGTCCATTTTGAAAAATTTGCTTTTGAGGAACGTGAAGTTATTTGTTTCGAAATTGCATCAAGAGGTATCGTAGAGTGTGAAAAACACTTGTACTCCAAGGTATGAAATTTATTGATTGTTGTGAGGAGCTTATCTTTTTAGTGATCTTTTTGACATGTCAAACAATTTTTCTTTGTTAAAGGGATGAATCAAACACACATCTTTTCCTATTCTCTAGGTGGAGGATGAAAATCTTTGCTCATTGAATTAGATACACACTCAAATGCTAATCAGAATATAGCCATCACCAAGCACACAATGGCTCTAGTCATGATGTTATATTAGCTGACTCCAAATGAAAGTGAGGGCACGATATGATGAGTGTCTTGGGATAATTACTTTTTTCCTTGCACAAAGATTATCACCCTTTCAGGGATGAATCAGGAATTCTTTCAGTTGAATGTGTTGTAGATTATTGAGCAATCTATTCGAAACTGTCCCCCATAGAATTGCACAAGGAAAAATTGAGGTGTATAGCCCTATGAGTACCTAAATATATATAGTCTCACAAGCAAGATTTAAGTGGCTCCGCTGTATATATACCCTGATATGTTCAAGAAATGATGTCAAAATTCCAAAAATAAAACCAGTTTCATCTTTCGAGGCTTTGGCCTACAAGGAAGTAACTATTTATAGTGAGTTGGAAGGGTTGGCGTAAGACCTATCCTCACTTGGGTCATTCTCGGGAATTTTTCCCACAACCGGCAGGCCCTCTACTATTTAAAAAGATTGGTAACCAAGATTGGCGAGCTTAGGCATTCTAGATTTATGTTTCTTCAAAAGAAGAAGAGCATCCTCTCCTAGTCCATGCCGTTTTCTCTTCAAACACTATAAACAATGTTCTTTCCCCCAAGCTATGTTGAGCTTATTTTAATGATTCCTATTTTAAAGAAAATAGAAAGCTTTGAAAAATGGAAGTTTTGTCTTGTTCAATTACCACAATGACTGAATGAGTTTGAGTTGTTCAATTACTGATTTTCAAAAGTAATTATACGATTGAACTTGTTCAATTAACCCACATGATTTAGTATTTTGTTTTGTTCAATTTCTATCTAAAATGAATTAAATAGTTTGTTTCCTTGTTCAGTTACCCCCAATTTCGTCACAAATGATAAAACAAAGTCCGACTTTCTAATTTTCCTCAAGAGGAAAAGAGCATAATATCTAGTTATTTTAGCAAGTATGAAGAAATAGTTTTTAAGTGTTCGAAAAGAAGATAAATAGAAGTTAAGACGGAGGGGGTTTGGTAACCTGTAAAAACCACATTAGTATCCTTTTAATCCAACTCCATGAAAACCACCAAAAAGTACCCACAAACACTTGTTAAGCTGCAAAATATAGAAAACACAACTTGTCAAACTTGTTAGGATTAGGCAAACTAAAGTAGACAATCCTTTTAACCAAATATGAGCCTAAATCCTCTGAATGCGACACAGTATCTAGGATATGGTCCTCTTTACCAAATATAAGCTTTTGCTGACCAAATGTGAGCCAAAACCAAATATGATCTAGGAAATCTTGGATGCAATCTGGAATTTACGCGATGCGAGGGCGTATATGGGATGCGAGCTTGCAAGATTAATGTGATTCTTTCATTGATTCCTGAGCCTGCAAATTGCCAAAAACGTGTTAGAAATGAGGCTAAATTGAAAAATCAGCCCCATGGTGGGTGCTAGAAATGTGTGTGTGTATCTGGGTACCTGTTGAAAATAACACAAACACTCAATAGGTCATTGCATTAGTTCAAATGGTTAGGTAAAACATTCAAAACCACTAATATCGGCCTATTGCCTTCTAACTAGAAAGAGTGTGATTAGTTTCATATTAGCCCTTAGAATATGCTACAAATCAATGACCAATACTATTATAGCATGAAGGATTTAATTCAAAATTAAGCTAAAAAGATGAAAAAGTATGTATTTCTAGCTCTAAAAGGTGAAACTAAAACAATGAAAAATCATGGAATAAAGAGTGGAATGTAAATCTAGTATGAATCCAACAACATAACAATGTGTTTTTGATCTAATGTGAAGGATTACTTTCTCTCAAAATAGGCTTCTATTTATAGAAGAATGAGAAAGAGAGAGGGGGGACAAGGTTCATTTATGAATTGGAAGACTCATAAATGAAGGTGTAAGAGCCATTAATGCCCAAGGCATTAATAAGGCATAGGAGAGACATAGGCTTAAGGAATCTTCATTAATAAGGTATTAATGAAAGACTTAAAGAGGCAAGCGAGGATGCAAGAGGATGGCTTGAGAAAGTGGACCTTAAGGAGGTCAAGCTTGAGAAAGTGGACTTTCTCAAGTGGGTTGAACTGTTAATCATTCCTTAATAGAATGTTACGACATTAGGAGGTGGGTTAGAGAAGAATTTAGGATTAGGATTAGATTAGCATGGGTGAATGGGTTGAGAAGGGTTAGAACCTAGGGTAGAAGTGGTTGAGATAGGTTAGGTTGGGGTTTAGGGAATATTAATAAATGAAATAAACTTATTTAATTCATTTAGAAATATAGGAATTAATTATTTAAAAAATAAAATTGCTTTTTAATAATTAGAGAACTATAGCCATTTTAATTAAATTAAATAGGCTAGGGGAATGGGTTAATTGCAAGTGAATATTTGATTTAGGAATTTACTTAATTCCTTTACAATTAAATACTATATAGTCATATTTGATTTTAATTTGATTGATTGGTCGAAATTGATTTGAATTGTATGGCTATAATAGTTAATATAAATCAGTGATAAAAATCACCTAGGATATTAAATTGATTTGAAGAATTATGCCAAACAGTAACAGGGTCATTTGGACATAATTGAGGGTATGATCACACTTAGGGAAAATAGGGTCCATCATTGGAACAGACCAAATTCTAGTGGTTACATCCATACATTCACTTTTCAATGGGATCTCCATAATGGGTGGTTCATTGGATTGATTGTCTTCCTCATTATTCAAATCTGTTGAATCTTTAGGAGGAGCTTCATCTTGTTGTAAGGATGTATTATCAGTGCATACCTTCTTTGTCTCTTTAGTGCTGACAAAATATTTTTCAAATTTGTTCATGTCATTATCTGAAGCTATCATGGATATCTTAACATCATTGATCACAATGGTTTCTTCTAAATCTTTGGCTGTATCAAAAGGTGATGAAACTTTGGGTGTTGAATTTTTTGGACCTGTCATAGGTGCATTTGAAATCATTGGTTCTTTATCTTATTTGGGAGGGACTGGAGTCACTTTATCCATAGGCATCATTGATGGATACATGTGTCTATCAAAAAATACTTTCTCAAATGCTTTCTGAGTCTCTTCACCAACCAGTTCATACTCTTTGTTCATAATATGAAGAGTTCTTGTTTTGGTTCTGAGATGAGCTTTTACCAAATCTAACAGTATCGCTTTCTCATCATGTGAGAAAATAGGGAGAATACTATCTAATGTTTCTTCTATAATACTCACATCTTCCTCTATTTCTTATCTTTTTAATAGGTCTAGTATGTTCCATACTTTGTCTGGTATGACTATCTTGAGTTCCAATACTGGCCTTTTAAACTTGATCATATAAGAGATAATCATAGAGTGAATTTTTGACTTATCTATCTCTTGGTACTTGTCATAGACATTTTTAATAGAGTCTAGTCTTCCTTCATTAAAAATTATGTTCCTTAAGACTGTCAGACTAGGTCTAAATCCTACCTCGAGAGGGGCATGAGTGCTCTTTACTTTGCTCCTTGTTGTCCTTGAGGATGGGTGACCTATGGGAACTTGCTTCCTTCTTCTGGTCAACTTGCTTGGTATTGAAGGTGGAGAGGATTCCAAGTCAATAGTAGTTGATGGTGCAGATGTACCTTCATCAGATTTATTCTTCTTCTTGGGGATATCATCAAATTTTTCTATTTTGACTTCTTTTTGTTTGAACTCTCCTACAATTTTTGCTTCCCTAGCTTTGTCTAGGTCTTTTTGTGTGACCCCATGAATCTTTAAGATATTAGATGTAATCCTTGATGCCTTCCTTTTTTATCTGCACTGTATAAGACAAAATCAACTTGGTTTTTCTTCTCTCTGTATGTGCCCCATCTTGGCTCATTTGGATCTTGAGGCGTAGACAAAAGAACTTGTGCATATCCTTCCAACACATGTTCATCAACTTCATAATTAAGTGGATGAATCCATTTAGTTCTTGGCTTAACTGCTTCCATGCAAGTACAGTCAGTTTCTATCGTAAAGCATATGGTGTCCTTTTATTTATAAACTATCTTTTATGACATTCTAAACCTCTTCTACATCTTAATCCTGAATGTTTTATTCTCCATGTCCATAGAATCCTTTGCGCTACTTTCTGATGTATCCTTTAGTGAAATTTGGGACAAAGTAGGTTTTCTCCAATCTAGGTAAAGATTACAGAATTTACCAACAATGTGGAAGTATAGGTAGATGATCAAAGAGCCAAATATGAATATTTATCTCTTGTCATGCTTGATAGCTCTTATATTCTCAATCAGTTGTGTACGCAATATCTCACAAAGATTATACTATGTATTATCTCTTACCATCCTTATTGCTGCTAGAATTGTTGCTGCAATTACACTATTGAGTCTGCTAGCATGTTGGTGTGTATGCTGGAAACCTACCTATTAGGAGCACGCTTAGACATACAAACGTTAGAAAATATAAATCATTTAAACTACACTAACATGTCTAAAAATCATACTCTAAAACAACAATGGCTTCCACCATAACCTCTGATGAGCTGAACAACGGCACCCAAGGCCTTGTTGATTTGCTCTTAGAGATGTTATGTGGGTGTGCTCTCCCAACACAATATCATAAATCCCACTATGATTGCATTAAAATGATGAGCTAATCACTCAAGAAATAAGTATAAAGAACTTGCCTCAAGCTTTCACTATGAATGAAGATGCAAGCCTTTAAACTAGAATGATGATACAAAATCTAACTAAAATGATAAAACTAAATCCATTCCATATTAAACCTAAGATGTGATATCTAGATTCAAATATGAAATAACATAAAAATGCACTAAGATTTTTATGAAATACTATACTAAATTGCTTATAAATCCTAGAAACAAACTAGCATGATAACAATGCAAAAATAAGAGATGCTTTGCTCTTGAGAAAAGCCTCTATTTATAGAGTTTTTGGAGAGAGAGAGGACTTGGATGAGGTGGAGCTCATGTGGCATCCACATAGGTGCCACATGAGGGACACAAGCCATGCAAGAGGCCCACTTTTCTCACACATGTGTGAACAACTTTGGATGTGATGGGTCAAAGTGTACTTAAAGTACACATGTGAAGGATCTTGTAAGAATGTGTAAGAAGGTGTAAGAGTTTTGGGCCAATGAGACACTTTTGGAAAGTGTAAGAAGGTTTCATCATAGGTGTAAGAAACCTTGTTGGCACCAAATAAGGATTATTTGAAAAATTCAAATTTTTGGAAATTTGCTCACACATGTGTGAGCAAATAATTAGGACTAATTGTTGTAGAAATCAAAGAATTAGCTTAATTAACCTTAGTTAATTAATAAATAGGTTCATTTAGTAAGAGTGATGTGAGGTAGGGTAGGATCTAGGTTCAAATTAGCTTAATCTAAATTAATTTAAATTAATTGTGGTTTAGTAGAATTTAAGTCATGTGAAGGAATAAATAAATTAAAAATTTATTTAAAAGGGGATTAATGAGGGATGATGTATTAAATAAGATTTAATACATTAAAAGGGATAGTATTTAAATTAAATTTAAATACTAAGGGAGATGAATCATATTTAATTAAATAAATTTAATTAAATAGATAGAAGAATATAACAAATATAATTAATTAAAATTAACTATAATGTTATGGGAATATTAATTAAATTAATATAAGGACGATTTTAGACGTTTATATTTTGCCCCTCTTTGATACATTGTCGAAAGTGACATTGCGTCAAAGAAAAGAAAATAAGATACCCTAGATGATTCAGAAAACCTATGGCAGTGAGAGCGGAGGAGTGTGTGCCCTCGATAAAATAATAGGAAAAAAATATAATTTTTTAATAAAATTTTCTTGAAAAGGCAAGAAAAAGGAGAAAGTAGGCCAATTGCATGACGTGTCCAGGAAAATTAGAGGGGAAACAGGGACCAGAACAGAAAAAGAGGAGACCGACGGAAGAAATGGGTCCCAAAGGGCTATAAATAGTCCACTAAGGCCCATGGACAAGTCACTTTCACCCACAAAGAGCAAAAGAGAGAAGAAGAAGAGAGCCATAGCAATACAGTGAGAGTGATCATAGCTTGGAGAGCGCGTCTGGGTATACCAGTGGCCGACAGACGTAGGACCACCGGTGAGTAGTCAAGCGCCCACCTTTGCTTTAAGGTTTTTAATATTTTTCAAAAAAATTTAGGCGTAATAAATGCTCTTAAAAGGGCGCCCAGTGTAGACGACGATCGCTCATCTGTCGTCTGCACAAACAGCGATCGATAGACCACCGTCTGCGTAGATGACCGACAGGCGATGGTCATCTAAATAGATGAAGATGCACCCAATCTCCATCTACGAAGGTGAGAGAATAGAAAATGCGCAGCGGAGATGATAGTTTTTAACACCGTCGTCTGCGCAGCAAGAAAGGCGATGACCTAAACCACCGTCTCCATAGACCGGTGTCTGCAAAGATCCACCGTCTCCACAGCCTGTGACTGTGAAATATTTCCATCTGTGAGGGTTAACCACCGGCTGTGCGGATTAACCCAAAAATAGAAGAAAAGAGAAGAGGGAGAGGAAAGACAAGGGTCCGGGAGTATTTTTTCGGTGCCCTAGATAGGCCTGGGACATGTTTCAATGCCCCAGCATGCTATCTGATTACTGACATGGGTTCGCTGACTTTAGGAGGAGATGATCACATTCCGAGTGAGGGAATGTTATCTGGTGACGATGGAGCTGGAGCAGCATCTGACGACGGCTGAGTGGGGAGTGGTTACGTTGTGTGGTCTAGAGCACGTGCAGCATTGGCTGCATCTTCAAGCGCATAATGCGCTCATGTCTGCGTTGATAAAGAGGTGGCACAACACCACCTCTCACTTTTCACTTCCCGATGGGGGAGGCTACGATCACCCTCCATGATGTATGGAGGATCTACAGAGTGCCCATTCGGGGGGTCATACCCAAGTATTGCATGGAGGGATCACAACCATACATGGAGATGGCTATGAGGCAGAGGTATGCTGATCTGTCGATTACACAGTAGTGGATGTCCTGGATGGAGGCGATGGATATGGAGCCACGGCCACAGCGACTAGTGCTTTACCTGGCAGGGTTGATAGGGGGATGACTCATGTCTAATCATGCAGGCAAGGGATTCCTCATAGGCTGGGCGCGAGTATTGAGCAGCATGGTTAAGGACAGTGACCAGTACTGTTGGGGATATGTCATCCTCGGGCAGTTATACTATGATTTACACATGTGTGCTTACCGCAGAGGGAGAGCACTAGGGCCTGGATGCACACTGCTACTGGTATGGGCCTGAGAGCATATAGCGGTCACATGACCGATCAGACACTAGGAGACCCGGGTGGCTTATGAGCCTTTTGTCTATTGGTATAGGTCACCCATTAGTTATGAGGCCACAGACTCAGTAGGATACTAGAGGTGACAGTTGGATGAGATGAGAGCGATCACATGGGCTCCGTATGCAGGATGTGAGGCCTGGGGCCATTAGGCCCCACAACAGGGGGTATATGCAGAGGATGGGTTTTATGACTCATATTATATGAGGTTTGTACAGACTGACTGCTGGCTATTTGGGAGGATAGCATATATGATTTCACGCTACATGCCATCTAGGGTGCAAAGACAGATGGGGCAGGTGCAAGAGGCAGTACCAGACAGGTTCCCACATCCATTGGTGACCTGCGAGCTAGGCAGTGTATGGGGGATGGGGGCAGATCCTCAGATAGCATGAGGATCTTTTATGGGTATGATTAAGGTGTCGTGGATCAGAGCATGGGAGTCTCTTCTAGATGCAAGGGTAGTGCTAGCATATGCACAGTGGTGGGCAGTGCACAGGCCAATTAGATTGACAGTGCCAGGGGTCGTGCAGCCAGATGAGTAGCCAGGGGCTGGAGGGGATGGACAGGGATAGGGGGATGATGGACAGGGATAGGGAGATGGGGGAGATGATGAAGATAGGG
>MU226249.1:7311221-7321957 GCA_018584345.1 Thuja plicata
TCCTTCATGCTAGGTTGTATTAGTCACTGATTCATAGCATATTCTGAGGGCTGATATGTTGTTAATCACACTCCTCCTAGTTAGCAGGCAATAAGTCAATTTTAGTGGGTTCTCTATGCTTTTAATGTTTTCACTAACCCCTTTGATGCTAATATAATGACTTATTGAGTGTTTGTGTTGATTCTGACAGATACCCATTTATACACACACAGATGCAAATCTAAAGGAAAGTGCAAAGCAATTGGCACTTGATCCGAGAACAAGCTCAACATACTTTTTGAAGATCAAATATGTGACTTATCTACATGTTGAGTTACTGAGAGAAGAAGCAAGGACGAGAGAGTCTCTTACAACCATCTAGAGTCAAATCCTACCACACATGGATGCAATGTAGAAACACATCACACATGCCAAGACACTCATTCATGACAATAATTTCTGAGTTACAGAACTTATGATAGAGTTGTCAGCCAAGCTACAGATAGAACTGCACATCATGAAGGTGCTACAAGACAATTGGGACAACACTTTGTCTCAAATTTTGAAGGTACATTTTGAATTCCTATCCTACATTGGAATTACCTTGTAGATATATTTTTGACATTTGTGTCAAAAATAAGGGGGAAAGGTCATTGTATATACATTAAGGAAACACATGTACAGTTGAGTAGAGAAGAAGATATACATTACATAAACAATTTTGAAAAAAAAAAAATAGAGTCAGTAGGACTCAAGCACCAGAGTAGGTGTCAAAACCTAAGCAAATGGTAAGGGGGAGTTTTGACCTATCAGACTTAGAGTTCAATGATAAGTGTTTTTGTCACTAATGCCAAAGGGGGAGATTGTAGACCTTATGGAAAGACATGTTTTCAATTAGTGTCAAAACACTTAGTCATTCAGTATTGCCTGAGTGATCAGTATTGCGTGAGTGATCAGCATCACCTGAGTGATCAGTATTTCTCAAGTAACCAACATTGCCTGAGTGATTAGTGTGACCCAAGTGACAGTATTGAGCTGACTTTACATTTATTGTTTGATATCATTATGTCTAATGGAATACGACATATGAAGTCATTTTTTTTGGATAAGATACATATGTAAGATGTTTTATTTATCCAAATAAGAATAGTTGTGTATGTGAACAAGTGTTTATGTGAATATGAAGTGGCATATTGATTAGAAGATTGCAGAAGTATAAAAGTACAATAGAGACTCATCAATCTCATTCAGCTGATTAGTTATAAATCAAAGGATCTTATTTAGTAACTTAGAGTTGCATAAGCAAATCATCTACTGGTTCATTCTAACAGGTGGATCAAAAAAGTCCTCTAACCAGGTCAACCTAACAGTCCCTTGTAAATCTCCTAACAGAGTTGCATTAATTTATTGTATTGTATAAAATCCTTTAACAAGGTGGACTTAATAGTCCTTATTGCTCCTAATAGGGCAGGCCATCAAAAGTTGTCAATGTAAGCTCTAACAGAATAAATTTATACTGTAGTACTAAATCTTGTGGGTACCATCCCCACCCCAGTTTTACTTTCTATTTGGAAGGTTTTTAGGTAACCAAATACTATGTTATGTGTTATGAATGATTATTTATTTTCTATGCATGCAATCTGATTAGATAATCTAATTGAGGTTAAAGAAGAATAAGTTTTATTGGTTCCTGATTCACCCCCCTCTCTCTCAGTCACATTGCATGTAATATATTTCCAACAATTGGTATTAGAGCTAAAGGTTCTCTCTATAGAAGTTTAACAGCTTGAGCAAAGATCAGAGGCAATGGAAATATACAGACTGGAGAAAGCCATTGAAAATGAAAAGATATATCTACAAGTGGCCGTGGATCATATCAAAAAACTCAAAGAGCAGCTCTCTCTTTCCCTGAAAAGAAGAAAACATTTATCAGTACAAATGAATGACAAGAATTACATAGAAGAAAGAGTTGAATATTTTTGCAAAGACATAAGTTTCAAAGAAGTTGATGCAGCCATTGAAGACTCTCTTGCAAAGAATCTCAATTTACATGAAGAAGTCAGAAAGTTGAAAAGAGAACAAGGAATTCATTCAGTCAAATTATGGGAAGTCATAGAAAAAAGAATCAAGCAAAAGGTGACATAAATTTGGCACAAGAAGATAAGATATTTATGAGTACAAGATTAGAAGAAAAAGAAAAAGAAAAATAAATCCATCATTTGTCTCTCCAGCAAGCAGATTTGGCAAATCAACTCAATAATGCAAATCAAGAAGTTATCAACCTAAGGACAGAAAATGAAAGACTGCATAATGATCTCAACATTGAAAGGAAAACCAATTAAAGTATGATGAATTCACAAGGTAGTATAGATCATTCAACATAAATCAAACATCATGGACAAACTAGACTAGTTTATACTAAACAAGGTGAATCCTCAAAGAAGGGATCTCAAAAGAACATGAAACCTACTCATAACCACTATGGTAAGTTAGGGCATACATCAAATAAATGTTGGATCAATGGAAAATCAATTTTTAATGGTAAATGATACATTTTCAACAAGCATGGACATAGAGAGAGTGAATGCATTGAGAAACCTAAGTTTGAAGGAAAATGTTTTAAATGTAACAAACAATGTCATAGATCGTCCGAGTGCAGAACTAAGAAATGGAACCCTGCTAAAGAACTAGCTAAAGAAATTTTTGGTTGGGATTACAACACATGGTACAGATGTTGTCATTATGGAGAGTATGGACACATTGGTGCAAATTATACAAAGACTCACCTCCAAAAAAGAAATCCTACTAAGAGATGTTATGTATGTAATCAAATCGGTCATCTAAGAAAGAATTTCATGAATAGAGAAAAAGTGGATATTGGTTTTGAGAAAGGCAAAGCAAAGGTCTCAGAAATAAGAACTCAGATGAATCAACAATGGGCAAGGAATTCCTCTGAAATTTTAGACCAAAATAATGAACGATCAAATGACACCCAAGATAGTGAGTTGGGTGGATCTACCATCATAGAATAGATATGCATGGAGATGACTAGAACTACACATTCAAGCCATCATACATTAGTTCCAGATACACTAGCAAGTCCAAATCCACATATTGATGCATTAGGACATATTATGGTGCTAATTGAGTCAGGATCTCAGTTGCACCCGAGCTACTCTAGCTTAACCAGGTTGAGTCAGGTTTTATAAGAATTGGGAAGTTATTTTTTGCCAATATTCTGAGTAAGCCTGGGAGAACTACTCAAGATATGCCAATTACTATGTACAAAGCATTAAATGAAATACTTAAATGGTAAAAATTCCAATAAATGATGAATTGAAAAGGTTATTGTTTACAAAGATTTCAATTTGCAGAGAAATTCACAGCCCTTAGAGATTCAAAGTGAATTTATGTTTGAAAGAAAAGTTTGATCAAATTTTCTGAGAGATATGGCATCCACATCCATTAGCAAAGTTAAGAAAGGATCCAAGATGTTGGTAAGAAATGTTGTCTGTAACCCTCCAGAGTTTAAGCTTCATCCAGTAGTAGCAAAGGAAATAGATCCATTGGGAGCTCATTCCCTAATTCCTCCAAGGGTATTACTGGTCAATGACATTCAAAGCTTCTATCATTGTAACATCTAGGAGCTTGGAACAATTGAGATGAATCAATCATATGATAAATTGTGCATAGGAGTGAATCTGAAGCCCGAGAACAAGCATCTTGAGGTTAAAGGTTTAACCCACATCCTGCACATGTCGAAGAATTTACAAATAAAATGGATTATATTTGATCTTAGCCGCGTTCATGACATGAAGCTATGGTTGGAACAACCTATGAAGATCATAAAGATAGTGATACATCGAGTAACAGGGTATCCCATGTTTGAAAAATCTAAGGCTACGAAAAACCCTAACCAAATATAAGCTAGCAAAGTTAACTCTTGTCTAGTGGGATGAAAGAGGCATGAGACTAAATGGAGTTACTAACATGGAATTGAAGTTTGGGATTCATGTGATAGCTCACAATATATATAGCTCCAGCAGACCAAATAGTGTACTATGTGAAGCGGTGGACTTAGCATTCAAGGTGGTAAAGAACAATCTAGTATTTGACCTAGCCGAGCTACAGCTCATCCAACTAAGAAAGAACATGGAAAGCATCTGGGCATCCTAGACAAATCCATGTAAGTTTGGTTCTCTTCTGGTCTACATATTCTTTTATGTTTAGAAATTCTTTCCTTCCAAGGCACAATAGTATGGAAGAAGGACAGGCCTATTATCCATCAGATAAATGAATTCATAGCTTAATTAAGAGATAATTTTGAGAACATCATGGATGGATATTTTGATAATTTTAGAAAAAAAATGCAGAGCCGATATAGGATTCTTAAATAACTAGTTGACTATTTTAAGGATGATATTTGTTTCCTAGTTGACGGTGGGAAGGTATACATTCAGGAAGCCAAGCCTAGGGTTGCATGGGTGAAACCTCTTGCATATAAGGTTAACATTGATGAGACCAAGAGCATCATTGAAGCTCTTGTGAATGAGCCCGTCAATCCCAAGGCACCATAATTGGGTACCTATGAAGAAGAAAAAAGAAGGATATCTATAGAGATAAAGATTCCTAAGATTTTGAAAAGGGGAAAGAAGAGTTTAGAGAAGTTTGAGAAGAAGTATGGCAATAATTCAGACTCTCCATCTATCACTGAGAGTAAAAAGGATACAGTTAAGCTAGAAGATGACATATCTGAAGAGGAAGAGGAAGAGGTAGAAGTAGAGCCTCCTAGAAAGAAAAATAGGCTACCTCTCAATAGAACACCTAAGGCCCTTACATTTATCCTCACTACCAGAAAACTAAGGAGATCAAGAACGAGAATTGTATTGGGTAACGATGATGATGATGTTGAACAAGAAGTTGATACAATTGTCTTCACGAAACCACCACCCACACTTGATAAAAAGATTGAAGATCTGAAAGGAGGTAGTGGTTGTAGTTCTCTTAAGTCATTGAATTATGCTTCAGGGTATAAGGAGGAACAAAAGAAGATTGAGGAAGTAGTTGTGCATAAAATGGCTAAATGCAAATATGACCATTCCGAGTTGAAGATCCATATGACTGAAGATCTTTTCAAAGAAGTATCTATTCCTTGGTTCAATGTAGTTTGAACTAAAAAATTCATACAGGAACAAACCTTAAGGGAATTCATGCCTACTATGAAAAACAAAGAGATAAAAGAGGCAATGACCAAATATGAAAACAATCATACTCCCAGATTCAGGACCTTCCACATACTAAAAACAAGATAGAAGATGTAGTGGAGCATGCCACAACAGTGTGGAAACCTATATTTGAAGTCAAGGAAGATGATAAGGCATAAGCACCAAGAAAATATCCTCCTATATAGACCAATGATGAATTACCCAAGGTACAAACAATTGAAGAGTTTAATTCCAAGCAGATTGCAGTAGAAGTGATGGCATCCTTGCCCAAATCACCTATCCAGAACATATTGTCTCCAAGAAAGGATAAGGTTACTGAATGAATGGAAACCAAGCAATAGGATCCACATATTACTGGGCCAAGCATAACCAAGTCATAGAAAGACAAGGTAAATGTTTCTTCAGCCAGTATTGATTCTTCAGTTAACCTTGATTCAACAATTGGTATAGTAAAGGTCAATGACCTATTTCAATTTAATACTATGGTACAAGATGAGGATGGAAAAGGTAAGGAAATTGTTCCTTCACCTAATCCCAAGATCAAAGGTAAGGAGAGGGAAATGAATACTGATGATATTGATCTTGCAGAAGATATTGTGATTCCAAATTGGGATCTTTCCAACTTGTTCGTAGAGAAAATGGATATACTTGGAAAGCTATGGAATAAAAGAGCAATCCAAAAGAAGCTTCAAGAAGAGAAAAAGAGGAACAGTGTGCTTGAAGATATAAAAGGCATATTCCAAGATGCACTATAGATTGAATTCAATGACAATGAATCTATTATGGACCAAGATTTTGACTTAGTCCATAATTTTAATACAGACTTAAATGGTCAAGAGAAACTACTTGAGAAAGCAGAAAGCAAGTTTTAAAACAAGCTTCTAGAGAATGTTGCAAAGAAGATTGCAATTGACCAGGTGCAGCTAACCAATGTTATTATCACTCTATAAACCACCATGACCAATGTAGTAGCATTATTTGTAAAGTTGAGTGATACTTCTATCTTCACTGTGGAGATAAAGAATAAGTTAGTAAAGATTGATGCATATCTAAAGGAAAGTGCAAAGCAGTTGGCACTTGATCCCAGCATAATCTTAGCACACTTTTTGAAGATCAAATATATGACTGATCTACATGCTGAGTTACTGAGAGAAGAAGGACTAAAGATTCTCTTAAAACCATCTAGAGCCAACTCCTATCACACATGGATGCAATGGAGAAACACATCACACATGCTAAGAAACTTATTCATGAAAATAATTTCTCAGTTGCAGAACTTATGATAGAGTTTTCAGCCAAGCTACAAATAGAATTACACATCATAAAGGTGCTACAGGACAATTGGGACAACACTCTGTCTCAAATTTTGAAGGTACATTGTGATTTCCTATCCTTACTTTGGAATTTTACCTTGTAGATATATTTTTGGCATTTGTGTCAAAATTAAGGGGGAAAGGTGATTGTACATACATTGAGGAAATGCATGTACAGTTCTGATTAATAAAAATAGGTTTTACAAGGACCCGAAACCTTGACAAAAAAACTAGAGAGTACAGCAGGTTTTACAAGGACCTGCAACCTAGTTTAAAAGATAAACAGTAATAAGAGCATAACACAACTTTGCCTAAGCAACTAAACAGAAAGGGACAGAAAAACAACAACTCAGACAGATAAAAATCCCAGTGATAAAACAACAAAATGCATGTACAGTTGAGTAGAGAAGAAGATATACATTACATAAACAAATTTGAAAAAAAAAATAGAGTCAGTTGGACCCAAGTAGCAAAGCAGGTGTCAAAAATTGAGCAGATGGTAAGGGGGAGTTTTGACCTATCAGATTTAGATTTCAATGATAAGTGTTTTTGTCACTAATGCCAAAGGGGGAGATTGTAGACCTTATGGAAAGACATGTTGTCAATTTGTGTCAAAACACTTAGTCATTCAATATTGCCTGAGTGATCAGTATTGCCTGAGTGACCAGCATCGCCCGAGTGATCAGTATTGCCTGAGTAACCTGCATCGTCCAAGTGATCAATGTGAACCGAGTGATCAAAATATTGCCCGAGTATCAATTTATCACCTGAGTATACTTCTGGACCCGAGTGACAGTATTGAGCCGACTTTGCATATATTTTTTGATATCATTATGTCTAATGGAAGTTGACTTATGAAGTCATTTATTTTGGAAAGATATATATGTAAGATGTTTTATTTATCCAAATAAGAACAGTTATGTATGTGAACAAGTGTATATGTGAATATGAAGTGGCATATTGATTAGAAGATTGTAGAAGCATAAAAGTACAACAAAGACTCATCCATCATATTTAGGTGATTAGTTATAATCAAAGGATCTTATTTAGAAAATCAGAGTTTCATAAGAAGATCATCTACTAGTTCATTCTAATAGGTGGATCAGCTAAATCCTTTATCTAGGTGGACCTAATAGTCCTTTGTAAATCTCATAATAGAGTTGCATTAATTTATTGTATTGTATAAAATCCTTTAACAAGGTGGAATTAACATTCCTTATTTCTCCTAATAGGGCAAGCAATTAGAATTGGTCAATGTAAGCTCTAACGAGCCAAATTTATACTGCAGTACTAAATCTTGTGGTTACCATCCACACACCAGTTTTACTTTCTATTTGGAAGGTTTCTGGGTAACCAAATACTGTGTTATATGTTATGAATGATTATTTCTTTTCTATGCATGCAATCAGATTAGATATTCTAATTAGGGTTAAAGAAGAGTAATTTTTATCTATTCTTGATTCACCCCCACCCCCCACTAAGTCACATTGCATGTAATATATTTCCAACATGTACATAGGTGGAAATATATAGGATCTTGGTGGTTAAACTTATTTATGATTCCAACCTTTGCAATTGATGTCAAAGGGGGAGAGATAGGAGTGAAAAATAGTTTTGGGGGATATATATTCAGCTCGGGGGGACCATGAGATTTTGATTTTGGTTGAGTAGTTAGAGTTTGGCATTTTGACATTGACACTTAGTCATTTTTCACTAAGTGTTTCCATCAATGCCAAAGGGGGAGACTGTTGCAAAGAGACATTTATCTTGATGGCTTGTATGTTGTCATTGATGAAAAACATACACATTATTTATGGTCTCTTGTCATATTTTTTTGTTACCGAAGTATTCGATGCATAATTATCTAAGTATGGAAGAACAACAATAGTGTACAGGTCATAGTAAATGCTTCGGTAAAGAAAAATACTTTATTTTTTTTAGAAGAGAACCTAGGGGGATTCAATGAGGTATAATTTACCTTATTATATCTTCCTAATAGTTGGTGATCTCAGGTGAGAAAGTTACAAAGTTCTTAGTATCAAGTTTCTAGTGATCAAATATAAACAATGACAGAGTGTTGACAGGTCGATCAATGACCCGATCTGTTTGATTGGTTTAATTAGTTTGGATTGTTTTTGGTATACATGGCATGGTAGAAGAAATATATTCCAATTTTTGAGGTTTTCATGACATTTTGATTGAATATTTTGTCAACATTCTACACGTTATCCATTTTGTTCTCAAGGATGACCAGTGAAGGAATTACTTTTGTAATTGGGTATATAAGATCAAGATTTTGTTTTGATTTATGAGTGCAATGGTTAGATATGATATTTTTATGATTGATGGATATGTTGGATATGTGAAGGACCTAAATATAGAGTTTAGGCTGAGGATTGAGAAAAATAATTTATGTATTGCACCTACATGGAGCTAGACTTTGGCATATTGGATGTTATGTTTTAGTTCATCTTCTAGATTAAAGTCCATATGTGTTTTGTAAGGAAGTGAGGATTCATAATTTCTAATCTGAGTAGTGTACTCTAGGTAATGTGTCTAAATGCATGTGATTTCCCTTTATTGTACTCAAACTTTTAACAAGGTTATTAATTTGGTAGAGTAATCAATTTGTGGGTTCCATCCCTACCATGGTTTTTCCCTTAACTGGGTTTTCATGATATAAATCATGGTGTTATGATGTTTTAGATGTATGCTTTATATTTCATTTTATTGTTACTTATTTCATTTTGTTTATGGGTTAAGAAATCTGATCACCAAAGTTAAAAATAGCAGAACACAGATTCACCACCCCCTCTTAGTGTTCCTTAATACCAACATCTTCTACATCTAAATAAAAAATTCTTGTAATATATTACTTGAATCTAGGAAGAGGATCCCAAATAAATTTCCATATAGATTCTAGTGATGGATTATTTAAATAAAACAAAAATATGTGCATAAGAAATTAGCTTTTGATCCTGATTTTGTGTAGCCGAACCCAAATGTTTTGCAAGAAGTAGTGAGATTGAGTGAAGGATGTCTTCTCTCCAGAACTCTGGCATAAGCCTTGAAAATTAGACACACATAGGAAATCATGAGGGGAGTTCCCAAGCAGAGTTAAAGCCTACATATCAAGGTTCAATAAATAGCCCCACTTGATTGAAGAAATAAGGCCCTCCTTAAAAAGCCATGTTTTTATCTATATCATGCTTGAGAAAATCACCAAAAAACAATTATTAGCCACAAACAATATCTCCATGTCCCCTTCCGCATTCCGAACCCGTCGCGCCTAGGGTTCTAAAATAGGTAGCAAAATTCAAAGACCCATGAATTTTCATGTGAGGGAATGGTTACACCAATACAAAACATCATCTAAAACTTGTTCAGGTTGAATAACTAGAATAGGCTATTCATGTGACCTCTATAAACAACCATTCACCTTTTTAATACAAACAATCCCCTTTGAGGAGGAATTCCTTTCCTTGGATTGAGACTTTCTTAAGTGCATCATGGCACTTGCATGCACCAAAGAAGACAAATCTTCCATGTCCAGATCACCCAAGCCCTCTTGAATAACTAACAACCCTTGATTCCTCACAAGTAACAAAATAGCCTAAAAAGAAACATGAACCCCCAGAGAAAGAAAACCTAAGCCTTTGAGACCAAGCCGGCTTCAACGAATAATCCTTTGCGAATAGAACCACACTAGATGAGAAAATGTTGACTTGGCCCTGTGGAGGAATTAACTATGCAACCTGTAAACCCTCCCCATGCCAACACACAACTTGAAACTAGGAGCCCCCATCCCTCACTCTGTAGCCTGTCACAAAATATTTTCTCTAAATAATATTCTAATAAATAATTTCAAAAAATATCCAAATTACACTTTAGTACAAGTTAGTTATTATTTTCTAATAGATTAGAAATATACTTACATTTACTTATCTTTAAGGAATTTATACAAATATTTATTGAATTTGTTAAAGTGGAATTTAATAATTTTGTATGTTCCTGACTTAACAACTTTTATTAACTAGGTATTAAAATAAATTATATATAAAAGATAGAAAATTAATAATACATTTCATATTTTATATCTCATTCAATTATATCTAGAAACACTTTGAGTTATTTCCTAATGCATGATTATTTCTAGTTTTTTATTAAAATGTGTTTACTTTTATATGAATTTTATCCCTCATTTCAACCTATTATATCT
>MU226249.1:7323364-7338541 GCA_018584345.1 Thuja plicata
GGTTTGTAATGTTGTGCTAAGGCTTTGGGTTTGCCATACATAGGTATTAGTTTCAACTATTGTAAAAGAGTGATTCTTGAACTTGTGTGTTTTAATTTTATTTATAGTTTATATTTTTCAATTAAAATGTCTTCTATAATGACATGCAATAATTATTTGTTTTAGTTGAGGTCACCGTGTACTCATTATGTGCATGTGTACATATAAAAAAATCTCATTGATTTTTTATTTTTCCCTATGACATTAATACACAAAGTGTTTAATAAAGGTTTCTTTATATTATCACGTATGTTCATGTTTGGACAAACCTTTGTACCATTCATATTTAGTTCATTTCTTACATATTTGTAATATTATTGTCTATTGTATTTATTTTTAGTGCATTTTCTTTTAATTGATAAATCTAAAGAATTCTTAGGTTTGTCACAAATAGGATAAATCATCCTGTACATTAATGTTTAAGTGGTTCAAAAATAGAGCTTAGTGAGTAGTAAGAACATACACTAATAAATTTTTGCCCAATTTTTGACGAGAATAGGTCGATTTTGCAACTGAAAAAGGTTGATCACTTGACCAAAGTTGATGTGGAAGTTATTTTTTCAAAACTTACGACGCTTGGCATATTCGTCATAAAACTAACGACCAAAAGGTCAAAAAAAGAGGGCTCCATGAGAGATATTCTGTGCGCCTTTCACCCTAAGCCCTTTTCAAAGTTCATCGCTTTTACGAACATAAACATTTATAAACAAATTTAATGTCGATGCAAGGGCATCGAAACAATGATGATAATATGTTGATCAATTCATCGTTTATATAGGTTTCGCATCAACTGTGAAAGTAACAAAGGTCGAAAAAGTGACAAAATGTTCTTTTTTAAATAAAAAAAATCACCCTAGCCTATAAATATTCAAATTTGAATGTTGGTTGTCGAGCTTATCATTGTTTCAAGAATATTTTAACATTCTCTACTTAACACGTCCAACCACGTGAAGGTGGAAGCTCATCTGGCCCCTCCTAGGAGCCTCTTATGACCCTTTACGACACTTTAAGACCTCGAAGATGTATTCTTAGGGATCATAAATGGTCATAAAGGGTCATAAGGGGTCTTGGGACACAACAGCTGAGAAACATAAATGTAGGCATCATGGTCACAATTTTTTGGAGACACAACATAATTGAGTGGCCCAGAAATGCAACACAACCACTACTCCTCTTGTTCAAAGTTGACGCTGTAGGATCCAAAAACTGTAGATAAGGAATAAATTTAGAGAGCAGAGGAGGAGGGCCATAACAACCAAAATAATATAGGGACCCTATTTTATTTTGGTCGTTATGGCCCTCCCCCTCTCTCTAAATTTATTCTTGGATCCCACAGTGTCAACTTGGAACCAGAGCAGTGGTTGTGTTGCATACTCTAGGTATACCATTCAATTATGTTGTGTCTCCAAACAAATGTGACCATGATATTTACATTTATGTTTCTCAACTGTTGTGATATCTACATTTATGTTTCTTAGCTGTCGTGTTTATGTGCATGTTCTTTATGTGTTTGGCTTCTCTCCCTCGCATCTAAAATAAGATTTTCCCACTCTAAATCGAGAATGCACATGCAGCTGCGTAGAATATGCATGGATAATAGGTTTTTCCAAATACAGATGGTTTTACATGATAAATGTATCTATTTTATTATGGTTACAACCCAATATCAACAAACAAATTACAAGAATTTATAAACTTAATTTAGTCAAATTACCTAGCTTCAAATACAACCAATGTTTGTTTGTATTTCTCTGTTCATGTCTTTGGGCATCCAATGCTCAAAGTCATACTTGAAGGATGTTCACCAAAGGGGGTTCCTAATCAGAGAATTCCCTTTCACTTAAAAATTATGAAGCCATCAAGGGTATACTAATTGTTTAGGATTGTAAGTTTCCATTGATGGCTTCAAATTACCAAGAAAAACATGTTTTCAAGTACAAACTACTTAGCAGCCTCCAGAGCCTTTTGCTTGAATGCATTATACCCCTTTATATTAGTGAATTACAAGTATTTCATTAATTAAAAGAACTATAAATCAAAAAAGAAATTTAAAAGAACAAAATAGATTTTTTTTACCTGACTGTGCTACATCATCTACAATAACTGTAATGGGGTTTGAAAACCCATTTATTTACAAAGTCCTTGAAATGTTCCTATAACTATCATAAGCAATAATTCAAATATAATGAATTGTTTATAGCAGAGAAACAAAATTGTAAAAATTGTACTTATGATACGTACATGTTCATTAAATGCCATAACACATGAGTGTTGAAAAACTTATACCGTAAGAAGTATTATAACTTTTGAAAAATAAATGGGAGAGTTGTATGTAATGTCGAACATTCATAACACTAGATTGGACATTAAACAAACTATTTATTCTACTCTGAACATATCTAATTTCCAATATTTTCTTTCTTTCTAAACAATGACATACTACATTAATACATAGTGTGAACCTATTTTTTATATCATTTAACTGGAATCTAAAATGATAATAAATCTACTTAGAACAATAAAGCTTATTATGATGTTCAAATAACCAACATGACCTGCAACTGCATACCTGAATTTCTCTTTCTTATCTGTGTATCATATTCTCCTTGCCTCTCTATTTCCTGTACTTGTATATACGGCTATACAAGTAGATGCATGATATAAAATTCATAGTTTATTACATACAAGATTGTAAGATAAGCTACATTAATAACTTAGGTAAATTAATCATAAGGTATTTAAAAACTAGTTTCGTAAAGAGATGCAAATTATCTAAAATATTGGTAAGGGGTGGCAAGATCAAAGAAGAAATCAAAAGTAAAAGACCTACGGCCCAAACCTAATGCCTCGAGGGATTGTCATAGATGGCCTTGCCTACATAACTTTCAGAGACATTGTAGTTTAGGCTTAACTCTAAAACCAGTCTTTTAAAGGATGGTAGAAGTGGTATCAAGCCTCTTTATCCAAAGGGTATCAATTGCATTTCTCTCTTCACTGGAATCTAGGGTGCAGAAGTGGCCCTGCATTGTTTGGGTATATCACTCAATTTCTATACCAAATCGATGCAGAGAAACATGTTGTACCCCTTATTTGATTGAAGATAGAGAGTCTTCAGGAAAGATAGATGGTATCCTACCATTTCTACCTGAAAAGCATTACCAAGGGAAAAGAGACCACAATTGTACCATTGAATTTATGCCCATATGGGCCTTTTAACACCATATGGAATCTGTTGTGTTTATAGAGGAGCTAACTACCTACAACTATATTTCATAAGGCATTTAAAACTAGTTTCGTAAAGAGATGCAAACTATGTAAAGTATTGGTAAGGGGTGGCAAGATCAAGGAAGAACTCAAAAGTACAAGACCTAAGGGCCATACCTAATGCCTCAGGGGATCATCATAGATGGCCTTGTCTACATAATTTGTAGAGACATTGTAGTTGAGGTTTAACCCTAAAACCATTCTTTTAAACGATGGTAGAAGTGGTATCAAGCCTCTTTATCCAAAGAGTATCAATGGCATTTCTCTCTTCACTAGAATCAAGGGTGAAAAAGTTGCTCTACATTGTTTGGGTATAACACTCAATTTCTATACCAAATCAATGCAGAGAAACCTTCTGCACCCCTTATTTGATTGAAGGTAGGTGACTTTGATCCCCTTTTGATAAAGAGTCTTCAAGAAATATAGATGGTATCCTACTATTTCTACCTGAAAAGCATTACCAAGGAAAAAGAGACCACAATTGTACCATTGAATTTCAACCCATCTGGGCCTTCTAACACCATATGAAATGTGTTGTGTTTATAGTAGAGATAAATGCCTACAACTATATTTCATAAGGCATTTAAAACTAGTTTCATAAAGAGATGCAAACTATGTAAAATATTGGTAAGGGGTGGCAAGATCAAGGAAGAACTCAAAAGTACAAGACCTAAGGGCCAGACCTAATGCCTCGGGGGCTCAACATAGATTACCTTTCCTACGTAACTTGTAGAAACATCATAGTTTAGGTTTAAATTTAAAACCAATCTTTTAAAGGATGGTAGAAGTGGTATCAAGCCTCTTTATCCAAAGGGTATCAATGTCATTTCTCTCTTCACTAGAATCGAGGGTGCAGAAGTTTCTCTGCATCATTTGGGTATAGCACTCAATTTCTATACCAAATAGATGTAGAGAAACCTTTTGCACCCCTTATTTGATTGAAGATAGAGGACATCAATCCCCTTTTGATAAAGAGTCTTCAAGAAAGATAGATGGTATCCTACCATTTCTACCTGAAAAGCATTACCAAGGGAAAAAGAGACCACAATTGTACCATTGAATTTCTTCCCATCTGGTCCTTCTAACTCCATATGGAATGTGTTGTGTTTATAAAAGAGATAACTACCTACAACTATATTTCATAAGGCATTTAAAACTAGTTCCGTGAAGAGATGCAAACTATGTAAAATATTGGTAAGGGGTGGAAAGATCAAGAAAGAACTCAAATGTACAAGACCTAAGGGCTAGACCTAATGCCTTGGGGGCTCATCATAGATGGCCTTGCCTATGTAACTCGTAGAGACATCATAGTTTAGGTTTAACTTTAAAACCAGTCTTTTGAAGGATGGTAGAACTTTCAAACCCATTTAAGTTTCTTGTTTATAATTTGGAACCATATAAACATGTCAAACTTTGAGCAATTTAGAATATTGTACACCAGATGTTAAACATAAAACAACTGAAGAAAGCAAAATAAAAGCAATAAATATAGTTGACACATAAGTCACATGATACATATGCTAAAGATTGCATAGTAGACAATAAACAATTAGAGATACATACAACTAAATAAAACATGACATGGTAGTAATGAATAACCCACCCTTGAAGAGAGAGAAATGGTACTTTTTCAATGTAGAAAGTGGAAGTTGTTATTGGTCAATCTAGATCAATTGGGTCCACTAAAACCTCATGAGATTGAGCTTGTGTTAAGGATATGATGAGGAATGCACATGTATTTGTGGTAGAATAGAGCATCTATGATCCCTTGGAAATGCTTATCAAGTAGTAATGGTAGGATATCATATTTATGTTATGAAGCTTCTTTATCCAAAGGGTATCAATGGCATTTCTCTCTTCACTAAAATTGAGGGTGTAGAAGATGCTTTGCATCGTTTGGGTATACCACTCAATTTCTATACCCAATGGGTGCAAAGAAACCTTCTGCACCCCTTATTTGATTGAAAATAAAGGACATTGATACCCTTTTGATAAAGAGTCTTCAAGAAAGATAGATGGTATCCTACCATTTCTACTTGACAAGCATCCCCAAGGGAGAAAGAGAAACCAATGATTAGTAGTCGACATTGAGAAGACCTAAAACAAAGTAACAATAATGAAAATAATGAATAAGTATGCCAACATAATGAATAAGCAGGAAAAATACATTGATCCAATAACAACAAATACATTACAAATGGAAATCTCACAGTCTCAATGAAATAAACAGTGTATAAAACAATATATGGTGCACAATAACAACAAGTATACAATGACAACAATAACATTGCATGATGACTGAGGTCAAATTCAAAATAGTAAGTCTATTCATGTATGATATAATAGAAGCAACCTTAGTAATCATTACCTTTGGCTCCTCCATCATTATAGAAGAGATAACTACCTACAACTATATTTCATAAGGCATTGAAAACTAGATTCGTAAAGAGATGCAAACTATGTAAAATATTGGTAAGGGGTGGAAAGATCAAGAAAGAACTCAAAAGTACAAGACCTAAGGGCCAGACCTAATGCATCGAGGGATCATCATAGATGGCCTTACCTATGTAACTCGCACAGACATCGTAGTTTAGATTTAACTTTAAAACCAGTCTTTTAAAGGATGGTAGAACTTTTAAACCCAACGGTTTGTAACTACGACGAAGAACCAATTCTTTTAAGATATTAAGGTAATATCCATGATCCCAAAGCTACAAGATTTATAATTATATGAGAGGATATACATATTACCTAATTCTATGACCATGAGTAAAGGGCCACACTGACATTTAGATATTCCTAAAAAATTTGAGTGGTCATAGTTACATTATTAACCAATATTATATAAGTCATTAACTAGCTACTATTTACACTAGTATCGATATCCCTTCCATGCTGGCATGTCAAATAGATCACTAATAACCCAAAGTTGCACTTAAATGATGTCGAAGATCCCTCCTAGAGTTGATACTTGATAGTTTAAAATTCTATACATTACTTGCATCATTTTTGTAGAAAGAGGGTTCAGAAGTCATGAAAATGATAATACTCGACAGTTTTCATTTGAAGCAAAAGGGAAAATCTCTTATAAAATTATTGGTATAATTTTGATAGCAAGGATCACCCAACTTCATAAAACAAGAATAGAAACAACCCAACTTAAAAGTAGAAGACATACAGACCTGTCTAGTGATCATATTGTGTTGAAGGTGGCGCATGATGCTACTGCAACGAATACAGACATTAAATTTTGCATCACTATCTGATGTCATTGAAGCAACATTAGACTCCACCTTTAGCACAATATGATCACTAGATAGGTCTGTATGTCTTCTACTTTTAAGTTGGGTTGTCTTCATTCTTGTTTTATGAAGTTGGGTGATCCTTGCTATCCAAATTATACCAATACTTTTATAAGAGATTTTCCCTTTTGCTTCAAATGAAAACTATCGAGTATTATCATTTTCATGACTTCTAAACCCTCTTTTTATAGAAACAATGCAATTATTATATATAATTTTAAATTTAAATTGAGGAATTTCTATTGAGGCCTTTAAATGGATAGTTGCCAATGTCATAAACAAAGTCATCATAACGAATTCATAAACAACAAAAAGTTCATGAGTTTATCAAAATATGTCCAACGTATCTACATGAAATTCTAAAAAAGTTTCAGTATCTAAAATAGCCCTATGTTTATCACATTTATGCATATGGTCCCAACAAAGTAGTGCACAAACTACACAAAGAAGGCATCGCAGAAACATGATTTCTACTTTCGACATTGAAGCAATCTCGGCGGCACTGGCTACCTCTTGAACCTTGCATAATTTGCACTCATTTCCTTCATCACGTATGGATGTAGATGGGGTAGATGTAAATGTGGTTTCATCAACCCACCGAAAGTATTGACATCCACTATTTCCCTGCAATACCAAATCTACATCAGTTCTTCCTAAAATTATTACTTGTCACATTGCTTTTAAACATAAAATATAATTCCATATCCAGACCTTTTTCCTATTTGGGAAACCCCAAAATTGATGCCTAGGATTACTTGTTGTGCAAGACATCTTGAACACACAAGGGCCAACACCACATTGACACGTAGGCACATTGACCGAAGCCATTGATGCTATATCGATAAATATTGCACTCTCATTCCAACATATCATTTTGTTTAGTTGATTATTTTGTTCATTCATACTAATTATAATTGCAATAAAAAGAAACATACTAATGTAGACAACATCTCAAATCAAATTTCAAAATGACTATTGTCAATATATAGTACAAAATGAAAATGCTTTTTATTTGATGATATAATGAATCTGAACAACATGTAAATGCAACGTCCTAACTACACATGATGGAAACCATATGCATAGTTGTGATTGGGACTTTCAGTCCTTACCACACATTAAAATCCATGTAAAGGCATCTACAGTTGGGGGCATGTCAAATTGTGATATTGCTATCAAGATTCAAGTGTATAGTTTTTAAGTCAAACTCAATTAACCCATGTTTCATGAGTCGTATTCGATCCATGAGTTTGACATTCACAAATTGCCTTGTGTTAGCTATAGTTAAAAAACTAATCTCATGATAATTATTGATGTCTCAAAAATTCCTATCATCACTTCTTCTCCACTTGAAACAATTGGGAGTACCCGGAAAAGACGAGTTGGCTCTACTATACCCTTTTCCATGTCCACTACATGTACGGTTAATTTCTTCTTTTCTATCTCCATTGCTCATCATGCTTCATCCTTGTTATATTCGTGGCCAAAATATCAGTATTTAGAGTCAACTAACTTTCTTGGGTACTCCCAATTGTATGAATATCAAATGTACTATGGAATGAATATCAAATCCACTGATTGTAAACACATGTGATCTAGTGAACACCATCAGAGAATTATCAATGTCCAATAAAAAATTGGACAAAAAATTGAGCAATCAAGAATACTACATTGGTGATGCAAAATTTTCATTAGTAGTAAACAAAGCAGAAGAAAGAGTAAGCTTATCATCATGGTGGACATAGCCTCCAATAAAAAATTTGGATCAGGAAAGACATGTCTTGTATCAAGGAGCCGAGTTCAAATTAAAAACAATGCAAATATGATGAAGATAATACCACTCACATCAGTAGTAACAGAGTAAAGAAAGCACCAGTGGTACTATGCAAGCTTTAGCAACATATTATGCAGCAAGAACACTGCATCCAGCTGATGTCAAACCATCTCTCTCCAAGGCTTTGAACCAAATATTACAGGTGACCTAGAGTTAGACAAGTTTTTGTATTTTTTGTATGCAACCCTTTCAAAAATAATGCAGTAGCTAAAGATATGCTGAAGAAATTCAAGGTGCGCATTTATATCTAAATGACATAGTGCCTTCACTGATTCCTCTAAATTATCTTATTATTTGAATACAAGATAATTTGGGCAGGTTTCTCAAAAATACTATGTTAAACTCAGTTTTCATATTGGGATGACTCTTTGCATGTCATGTTTGCAGGCATACAGATTTACTAGGTGACATAGACCAAGTCAATATCTCAATACAACTTATGTGCTGCAGACTGAATATTTATAGTAGCCTTTGAATGACCAACTACATTCTTTGACAACAATATCATTTACTACCATTTGTTGAACCTTTATACTCTAATTTTGTTTTTAATATTTATCAATTTGAGGCCTACACGACTGATGACAATATACATATAATTATTTCTTTATAGAAACTTCAAATTGAAATCTAGACCTGCATTCAATCCATTGTCCATAAATTATGGGCGATAATATTTAGAACACAATCACAATAAGGTAAATCTTGTAAACTTTAAACTGAAAGCAAAATTAAGAGTAAGATGCCAAAGGATTTAGAACCAACTATTTATGACTATATAATTTATCTTTTTGAGTTTAACAAAGGCAATGTTAGATAGTTGTCTTCAAGTAGGAAAGAAATGAATGTTATAGGAAGATTTGATGTGTTACATATACAAGTAGGCTGAAAGGAAATTAGAATAATATGACACCTTTTTCCTTTATATAGTTTATTATTATAAAATATTTGTTGTACATATCCTATCACAAGTTATATGACATTGTTCTCTTACACAAGTTATTTAATTTCAAGTGATTTTAAAACATAACACTCTGCATTGAAGTAAATTACAGGAGCATCTATTAAATTGAGACTCTAGAACATTGTTTTGGATTTCTATTGTGAGATTTTGCCAAACTTTGTAGTCTACAATTGCTAGGTGCTATATCTATTTTTGTTCTGCATGATGATTTGTATCATGGAATGTTGTGATTCTAGGATACATCCAGCCAAATGTAGTGGAAAGGTGTAAATGTTGACTATGTAGCCTTTGGCCTCCCAACTTGTGCCAAAATGGGAGTGTAAAAGTATGGTATAGACATCCACCATGGGTAGGAATTTTGTAACATGTTATAGCTCCAACAACCCTGCTATAAATGTATACAAAATGTATATGCATTGATAGGGCATGTGAATTGTTTGAGAAATTTCCCTATTTGCAAGATATAAAGAATCTGGAAGCATGGAAAAGTCACCTAAACTATTTGATATAATGTCTCAAGGAGAATCATTCCCTTGATTACAAGATTTTAACAAAATGGATTGTTGAAAATATTTTAGAAGCTTCATAGAAAATGCAATTGGCAGGTGTAAAGCCAAACTCTACAACCTTTTCCAATATCCCCCTAGCTTATAGAGTAATTTGCATAACACAAGTCATTGTATTTAAAATTCTACATGTAAACAAATTATTCTTGATTTTAGGAACTTAATTTGTACGTGAAAGACATTTGTGAACTGTCATTTTGTTCTTTTAGCATTGAAAATTACAAAACAACTCAAACTTTGCAGTATTTGGTGCCTTATATTACTTTTCCGAAATGGCCCTACCAATTTTGGCATGAACTATGCTGCGGTGCAGCCCTTGTTTTGAAATATCAATCATTTTTAACAGAAATATAAACGATAATATAGAATCATGTGGATCAAATTAAAAAAAAATAAACATATTCTATGATAAAAAAATAAAAACATTGAAAAAAAGAAATATATTCTTTGTTTTTCAAATTAATAGAACTTGATACATTCAATAACAATCTAAGCTAATACAACTATTTTTAAAGAGAATTTCTAATATAACCCTACTATAATTTGAATCCTAAACTCTTTTAAAATGCTTTGTTGATGGATTAGTAGATGGATTTCATAGAAGAAACAATGGAAATGCAATTAAGGGACCCTAGAAGCTAAGAAGAGTGCCTACAATAGAACACCAAATTCTAGAAATCTAAGAGCATGGGTGAAGGCTTAGTTGCATGGATATACAGTCTCCTCTAGATCACTCCAATGCTTCTATTCATTCATTCAGCTTTCTAGTATCAAATTATTGAGTCCCTCACAATTCATCGAGTGAAGACTTCATTGTCTTCTTATGACTTTTCAAGTGCAAAATTTTATAGTCTTGCATCACAAATCTTGTTATCATAATTGGTTAAGGAGACTCCAAGCATGGAATACTTTGAACCATGAGAATGTGTGAAGACATGTACATGATCAAATAATTCAATCTTTATGACTTAATTAAAGGTTTACAATATTTCCATAATTATCAAGGTTACTAGGACATAGGGGTAATTGAAGACTCTAGAGATGGGTACTAGTAATAGTACATTTAATTTTTAAAAATAGGAGATGGGGTCGAATAGGGGGATCGATGATGAGTCTAACCTCGAGATTGGGAAGGACAATCCAATGCTGCTTGGATTTCATACCATCACATCAGAAAATTTTGATTCTTTCTTGAGGGACGGAGTAGGATAGCTATATTGGTTTTTGATGGTGTTGGCAAAGGGGGAGGGGATGTTTTTCAGTGCTCTAGCTTAGATAGTTCTCTTCACATGGGTATTCTTGGAATTTGGAATATTCTTCCCTATCCGCAATGGTCCCTCAAATCCAAGCACCAAGATTTGAATTGCGGCAGATATTTTGACAATAGAAAATAGTGAAAATACTATTCAATGAGAAATAATTGTGCTATGTCATAAGTGCAAGCTGAAACATTTGTTGTAATGAGAAAAGTAGTGATCACACATTAAGGGATAGTGAGATCAAGAAAGCCTATGAAAATAAAAGACGATCATAATACAAACCAAAAATTGATTGAAGGTTAGGAGCATTAGAAGAAAAATATTTGACAGTCATAATATAATGAAAATGTCCTTAATGGATAGGCATGAAGCTTGGGTGTGTCAAAAAAGAAGTCCAATGCACAAGAACCAACATCCAAAATAACCAAACCATTGGAGTTGTCATTAGATTTTATCTCAAAAAATTTGATTTATGTTTATTCTATTTACTAATATCATATCATACCATATGTTTACCTTTAGCATTGGAAGCCTGAGGAACTTTAACTCAACATCCATGGTACCCACTATTCACATGGATGGTGCCAAGATGGTAGTCATCCAAAATGGGGTAAGAATAAAAACATGGCATGTACCCTAGTTCATAAATAAAATTAGCAATCTACTAATAAGATAGGCAACAACATCATCTGTAATAAAAGGGACCACAAATTGTAGCCTCACTTCAACCACCACTTGACAAGGTGAACTATACTTGTGTTGTTTTCACTCTATTTAACACATCTGATAATATTACAAACATAATACTCGCTTAATGGGAGAAATTTCAAGAGTAGTTAGTGCAACCTTCCCACTATACATTCCTTCATAAGATAGATCAACTATATTTCATATGCAATTCTCAAATTGTTTTTTCTAACTGATATTTGTTCAGGTTTGTAGATGAGCCATTAGCTACTTCGAGGTGGATTTCCCCCTATTTGAATATTATGAGGGGAAATTTTTTTTTGTTATATGTGTGTACATTCAGAACAATCTCACTTCTAGGGCAGTACATTAATCATTCTAATTAGAGAAAGCAATAAGTTCTCTGTGATTGTTAGTTTTAAAATACTATTTAATAAAATTATAGATCAACCACCAAATGATGGTCAACAGTGAGCCTAGAATGGTGGTCCTAGTATAAATTTCAAAGTATTTTGTACTTCTATGTTATTCTAAACTAAAATAAATTCAAACACAAAAGAGCTACATTTGTTGAACTGAAACTTAGTCTAGACAAATAAAGGAAACTGAATTGCTTTGTAAAATAAAGAGCCATACAGAGAATAAGGGTTTCATGACTATTTTAAACACAATATTTATAATGGTTCTTCAAGGCCTTATGATTCCCATAGGGTTTTGTTCACTATTTTGCAAGGTTCATCCATTGTTTTAGATAAGCATTTGATGAACATGGATAAAATCACACATTATGCATGTAGAATATGTCTGTGCTAAAAGGATTTTATGATGTTCAATACTCAACATAAGTACTAAGAAATAAGACAAAAGTAAAAGAGAATGTTTACTTTAGTTAGTAGCAGCCATATAAAATTTAGCAAAGTCTACTCGACATCAATGTTGGTACCTATGATAGTCAAAACTACATTTACGATAGTTAAACCAATCAACGAGTATTAGCTCCATGCCTTTCTAATATCAACAATTTAATATTAGAAAAATATAGTCTACAACTTGGTTATCTCACACTAAAATTTTACTGATAGTAGCTACCAGATGTGCACCTATAGGATCTCGATCTGTCACTGATGGTGGGTGAGATGGTTTTGGGTAAGGGGCCAGATCTCCAATGGATGGCTCAATAATTGTCTCTCGAACTGCCCCTTCTATAATTGTTGATATCGGGCGGGGTTACCATAATTCAAATAAGAAATGAAACTGATGTGCATATATTTTTAATTTAATAAAAACTGATGCATATATTCATCAAACTTAACACATCATTCATAAAAAAAAAAAGAAAATAGGAAAAAAAATATATACCATAATATGAAGAATTTGTACTTAAAATCAAAACTAATCAAAGAAATCTTAGATAAATGCTTACAAAAAAATGCATGGATAGAGTATGAATCAAAGAATTACTTGTCTGAATCCAAAAAGGATCTCATGGTTATTCACTATGGTTGCTAAAACATGTAATAAATTATTGTAATTTTTACAATTATCTTACTGATGAGCATTGATAATAATAGAGGGCTGAATAGTTCCAACTGCCTTAAACACACTGGTCCAAAATTATTTAATTCAAAACAAGGACACTATGAGATATCGATTAGTGTGCAACTACAATTTTGGTGTCTGATCTTTCAGTAAGAATAATTGTATTCCCTTTGTTTCAAATGGCTTTTCTAGTCAACTATTTTTCAATTAGTTTTCTAGATCTTCCCTGCCTACATTGCTAAGCCTGTGATAATTTTATTGACTTTCTCTATCATTTATTTTACCATAAATTAGGGCAACTCCCTCATTGATGAGATTCTATTGTAAAATCTACAGTTTCTGATTTTTAGTTTGGAGATTGCAATTTATTTGAAAGCCTCCAAAGACATTTCAACTCACCCATTTTTAACGCATGCTGCATTCATGGCAATGCTCGAGACCACATTTTATTGAGGGGTTGTGTCGAATAGAACATTTCAGTTAGACAGTTAACATGTCGAGCCTAAGCTTCCACATTTTGCATATATCACTGCCATGACATCCATTGTTTTGATGCAGTGATTTCACCTACAAATTACATAAGCCTAGAATTTTCTAGATATTATTCAACAAATCCATGGTTTGTGCATCTCTCTAGCTAGTCATTTCCTTCGTTTAGAAACCCTCTATACATGTGCGTGTTGATGGATGTCCATAAATTCTTCTAGATTTTACAATAGAATATTTAGTTTGAACAAACAACGTTGTGATGGTCTTTTCCCTCAAATTTTGAACACCTTTATTTCATATGTCCCATGACTATGATTACATAGCGGATCTCAGGTACGACCTTAGGGCTTTAACGATGAACGTCAAGCTCCGTCGTGCCATTTTGAAGCAGGGAATCTTGAAGGCAAAGGAAGTGGGTCCAATTTCTCAATAAGGACAATGTAGTGGGGTCCCCTGCAGGGTTTTAGGCGGGCAAAAGGGTCAAATTTTATGTTGTGTATATCGCAGATTTACTCAATTTTGTAATTTTTTTCATCATTCTCTTCCATCATGAATGGAAGACAACAATATTGGAATATGTATTTGAGAAGACACTCTTAGAGATTACAGATTGAAATTGAAATGAGTGCTATCATTATCGTCTTTTATGGTTTATCAAATTAAATTACTAAACCCAAAGATGTGCATTTTAATATACATATATGAGCATGCATACATACCAGCGCTCTAGCTCGTGACATGCCACACTGGGTGATAACTTCTAATGATCCCCAATAAGAATCAGATGTTGTACACTAGATTGAAGAGCATCCAACACTTGAGATTCCAAAATTTATAAAGCCTCTTCGTGCAATAAAATCCTTCCGGCCTCCCCTCTGCACAATGATGCCCTAGTCCTTTCGACCTTCGCTCTGCAACGCAAAATTAACAAAATGAAACACAATGAAAGTGATCCCCTTTTTTAGGTTATATGCCCGTGTTTGTCAGAAATCCGACGAACACGAGTATAGATTAAAAAAAATCAAAACTTTCCTTCCATAGTCCGACCAAGCAAAACAAATGTAATGCATGGTCAAAAATTTAGGTCAATTTTAGGGGTTAAATGTATGTTAGCCCCATATAGACCCAAATTAAAAAAATTCAGAATTTGGGTCTCCTTCATGCCAAGCATTTATCAAATGAACATTGTATGTATTAAGAATGAGTATTGAACTACTTCGAATCACTTTGAACC
>MU226249.1:7358293-7374100 GCA_018584345.1 Thuja plicata
GAGAGAGAGAGAGAGAGAGAGAGAGAGAGAGAGAGAGAGAGAGAGAGAGAGAGAGAGAGAGCTTCTTTACATGCAACTGGAGTCTTCTTCTTGATCTTGGAGTTCTCCCTTAGAATCTTCATATGAGGTTCTCTTTGAGGTGGGAACTGATAAAGGACCCTTAGTCCTTCCAAAATGAACTCTATTTACGCATCCCTTTGATCTAAATTTCAACTTCAATGCAAAAAAGTGATCTTGCTGGAAAGACCAAGAAATTTGAACCCCGACCTTTGCAGCAAAATTTTCCAAGTGCCAAAATTTTCTAAGTGTTAGAATCAAAACTGGAGGCCCCAAAGTTTCAGCCCTTTTGGAGGCCAAAATGTTGAAAGGTCGAAAGGTTGAACTTAGCCTTTAAGAAAATATCTAAGTGTGAAAACTCTGTTTATCCCCTTTGGAAAATGGTTAAGTATGAAGGAATTTGTTTCTCAAAATGGCTGAAAGGATCTGAGGATTTAGTTCAAAAAAAGTTCTAGATGGGAATCTCGAAGCCTTTGCACAATCTCTTCAACTTCCTCATAATTTATTTCCTTCCTCTTGACCTTGTTAATCTTTCATTCTTGCTTCTCTCTGAGAATGGTCAATTCAGAAGCAAAGATCTTGATATCTTCTTCATGTTCAAACATTCTTTGCATAACTTCCTTTGAGTAGAACAGTTGGTGTAGGGCCCCTTTGGTGCCAACACCCGCCAGGATATGTTTGAATTGTTCTATCACTTCTTTTTTCAGGCACAGCGTTTATTTTTTTTGATCCTAGTACAGTTCTAACCCAATTCATGTGAAGAAACCTTCTATTTCTTCTACCCAATCCATGACTTTCGTTTGTTTCTCCATTATACGGGCTAGGCATTTTTTGTAAACCTTAACCATTTTAGATATAATCTTGATCCAGGTCCCAAATTTGTCTATCTCTTAGCCCTCATAAATCTTGAGTAGGATCTGGAAGCGTTGCTTCTTGATAACCTTGAGGTCTTGCAGAATATCCTACCATTTGGTTCCTTCATAATCTAGTCCTTCCTCATTATCCATTAGATCAATCAACTTGGTGGCCTCAATTAGGATGACTTTGTAAGGCATGGATACTAGCCTGATAACCCCTTCTCCATATTTTTCAAAATCATTCTTGCAATCTGCACTTGCTAGGATGAAAGAAGGGGTAACACCTGCCAGTAAATCTAGAGTGGCTCTCTTTTCTAACACGAGCTGTAATGAGGCCTCCAGGAAACTTGGGTCAATGGGACCCACCATTTTATGAATAATCTTGGGTCAATGGGACCTCATTTTTCTATGTTAAGGACTTGATGGTTTCCTCATCCTTACTCATGAATCCTAGAGCATGTTTAAGCCCTAGGGCTTCCAATGTCTTGATCACTTTCCTAGTAAGGCTCTTCTAGATCTACCTCCTTGAATGTATAATCTTCAGGGGTTATCTATGCTTGAGGGGTGCTAGTAGAGGGAACTGCCACCTGTTCTTTATAGCGACCCCTGACCTATCTTGGGTGACATAGGATATGGTCCTTGCTGGTATATAATTAGCCTCTTTCTGATGGAAGGTTTTCCCCAAGGATTTCATACTTGTATCTTCTCCTTCCTCTTCATTGGTGTACATTATTTTTTGAGGCTGAATCTCTTTAGTAAACCAAGTATGTTTACTAAAGGCAGTGACTAGATCATATGGGGCAATGTGGAGGATTGAAGCCAAGTTTTTTGGTTTGGGGGTCACCTCATCTTCTAATTCTTTATCTTGTTCACCTTCTTGGCCACCTTCTCCCTCATTCATTTATTCTTCATAGCCTTCTCCTTATCCCTTCTCTTATTATCCCATCTCTTCTTCCACTACCACATCTTGTTCATCCTTATCTCGGCCTTCATCCCTTGAGGAACCAATCAATACTTCTACATTAAGGCCAGTCATAGCTGCCAGTGTAGTTTTGAAGGGGGACATACCTTCTATTGGAATTGTGGGTGGTGGAGTAGGAGTAGGAAGAGTGGTGGAGTAGGAATTGGAGGTGGGAGATCTTTTGGTGGAATGGGAATCTGAGGTGGTGGAGTAGGAGTATAACTCTCTCCTGCAGCTTTATCTCCTACTATATTATGATTTGTCATGGCATCTTGAGTTTCAGGTACTTGGATAGTGTTAGAGCTCATCCCTGTGATTGGCACATTTAGTGTGGGATTAGTGAACTAGGCTAGAGGTGGAGTGAGGATCACTTGAGGTTGAATGAGTGTTGGTTCTCCCAATTTAAATCTCATTGATGAGTCAGGTGTATTCTATCCCTAGTCTACAAATCCTTCTAGGCCTTCAAAATAAGATATTTGGAACTCATATGAACCTAAGGCATTGAGAAGATTGTCCTGCTCTTTTGGGTCCTCTATGTGTTTCCTTATAGTCTCCATTTCTTTCCTCTTTTGAGAGGTTACCTGATACCTTGTCATTTTAATCAAAGGTGTATCTTCCTCTTCTATTGGCTCCTTGTGTAAGGTTTATAGTCATGGAGACATAGAAACTCTCCTCCTTTTGTAAATTTTATTTCCTTCTCTAGTGGTAGGGGACATTGACCATAAGCGGAAGGGCCTTCATATTGTGTGGCCTATGATGATCCAACTGGAGGATCTATTTGTCTTGTCATCCTAGTTTTGGGAGCTTTGTGCCTAGGTTTTGAAATATACTCTACTGCACGCTCATGGCCATATAATGTCCCTGGCTTTTGTGGTGGGGTCTTCTTGTATTGTGGTACAACAGATTTCTCTCCCTGTTTCTTATCTACCTTCCTGGGTGGATCTATCAATATCTTTACAAGAATATGATCCATTTGATAGGGCCTTTTAATCCATTCCTTTGTTTTCCTGGCCACATTTTGATCTTTGAATTTGATATCATCATTTCTTTCTTTATCAATTTCTTTGTTCAAGATGGGCCTATTGTATATCTTATCCATGTAGTATAAATTTATTCTAGCATATTATCTAAATCTTTCTCCCAAACCTTTGGGGGAATTGGGACCATCAAGGTCTCCAGTGCAAGGGTAAGGGACATCCTAAAATAGTCCCTAATTTTGAATTCATAATCACCCAAATAGTTTATCTAGTGATCTTCAAGGTGTACCTCATTGATATAGAATTTTCCAATGATGTGGTTGTATGTACCTATTGGATCAAATCAGGCCTGAACATTTTTGTATAGTTGAAGTGGGCACTCTTCCCACTCAAAGTCCAAGGAATTGAAAACTTTCATTTCCTAGAGAGTGTACGGGCCTTAGAGGATAGGTAAGTCTCAGGTTTGTTTCTTCTTATGCTTTATGTGCTCATAAGAATCTACGATCTACCTGGCCATTTCTAGAATAATTACCCAATCAGATGGTTACTTGGCCAGTTTCTTTGGTTTCAAGGTAGATCTTTCCACCCAGATATATGTAAATATCTTGAATTTTATGTAATAGGCCCCAATGGCCCTTACTTTGGTAGCTTCTTCTTCTGACATTCTCTTTGCAAAATCACCTTCAATGGATCAGATGATTGCGAAGATGAAATCATCATTCACTATCCTATAGTTCAGGATATCTTATGGCATATTTTTCCTTCTCATTAGTTGTGGATACACAATATGGGGCCATGCATTTTGGTCATTGATGTCCCCCTTTTAGTGAGCCCTAGATAGTCTGCCCGTATGGCTAACAAGTACACTATGTATGTACTCATGTAGAATTTTGGATTATGTTTAACCGTAATCAGCTACTCATCTAGGCCGTCACTTATGATGGTGGCCCAATCAGCCCTATCCTTGCAAAAATTGATCTTTTCTATTAATAGGATCATCCATTCCTTGAGTTGGATAGACTGAGGTAGTCCATACACTTGGCTTATAAGGGTTACTGCTTCCTGGATGTCATCTTTCAGATATCTTCTCCTGAGGTCTATCTTATCGAGTTTATTCTTGGGGAGAGGCTGCTTGAGGTATTCCTTATTTTCAATCTCATACGCCTCTTCACCTTTGTTCTAGAACCATTTGAGGCCCTTTTTCTATGAATAATTCATAGCATTTATCTTCCCCCTTTTAGAGGTGGAAGACCTCTTCCATGTTTTCTGGTCTGATGTCCAGGACCACCTATCCTTCTGTGTTTTTGAACACCCTTTCATCTGGGCTATAGTGGTTTGCTAGGGTCATAATCATCTCTAAAGATGTGACAGCCAATGGATGGACTACTTCATTGACTAGGCCCAAATAGACCATGGAGGTGCAGTCTTCGGACCTTCCCAGTGGCTAGGAACACCTCACCAGAAACTCCTCCCAGTCTACATTCCCTATATGAGTATCATTGATCTCTACATGTTTGTTCTGATCTTTGAAGGGGGGTGATTCCCCTTGTAAATTTACTTCATTAGGGATGTTGTTCCTTTCTTAGGCATTCCTACAAGGAAAATAAAAGTATCAATATATTTATTTGAAAGAAAACTAAAAAAGAAAGAAAGGAATACATACTAAGAATAAATAGAAGAAGAGGCTCTTAAGTAGCCAGAAATACATTTTTTTCTCTTTCAACATTTTTGGAATTTTGAATGCTAAAAAAAAGGTTGAGGTCTGAAAAGGCCAAAAGTGTGAAAGAGCGAGTTTGGAGGAACAAACCCTCTTAGGCTTTCGGTGTGCAAAAATCTGAAAATAGTTTCAAACTCTGAAAGTTTGAAACCTCCTAAAGAGAGACCCTATCTTTGATCGTTTGGTCTTTTCAGGGTTTCAGACATTTTGGAGGTCTGAAACGTAGAAATGGCTGAAGGTGAAAAATGGACTTGGGTGAAATCTAGCCTGACATGGAATTTTTTTAGCCTTTTAGAGGCCAAAAACCTGCGACTAGGTCATGATGCAAAAACCCTAAGGCTAGTTCAAAAGAAAAAAACACAACAAAATAGGAGAATGACCCCTTCACAAGCCCAAGGGCGCAAACCCTAGGGACTTGGGGAGGGAACCATGACCTAACCAGAAACCTATCCTAAACTGACCAAGGAACAAAAAACAAAGTTTGGTAGGAAGGGGAGATGGAAACCCTACTTTTCAAACATGAGAAGGTGAAGACCAAGACCACAAGGACCCGAGGTCGAGGAGGTAAGAAGAAACGGTGAGTGTGTGGGGAGGTAAAATAACACATGAGACAAAAAATAGAAGAAGTGAGGATCAAGCCACTTAAATAGCCTGCGATGTGATGTCACCTGATTTTGGTGCTTCAAAGGCTGAAATGCCAAACGTTGGGTGGCCACATCCCCTTTCGGTGTTTCAGCTTTTGAAACACCGAAAGGTCTGAAGGTTTTATCCTTCATCCTTTTTGGTGTTTCAGAGTTTGAAACACCAAAAGGGTCAGGCTCAGCCTTTCGGCCATTCCTACATTTTGGAGGACTCTGGGTCTTCTAAAATGCCAAAAGGGTGAAAAGGCCAAAAATGCCCTATTTTTCCTCAAAAAGCTCCTCAAGAGACCCAGTTCAAGGAACAGGGATAGGGGCAGACTCAAAAAATAAAAGAATAAGGAGGTCCCCATGGTCAGAGGACCAAAATGAGGTGTGTGTTGTGGACCCACAACAGTATTAAGTAGAGTTTTCTTTCATTGTAAGGTAGAGTAAGTTGGAGAAGTTTCATGAATAATTTTGAATTCTGCAACCTTGTGTCGTGTATTTTCTGATTTGTTGTTCTTGAACGTTTTGGTTCTAAAACACAATATGTGGTGAAGGATACATCTAAATTATTAAGAATACAATATGGTTAATATAAGAAATTTTAAATGAGAAATATAACTTGCTAATGATGAATGATGTTAAACGATAAAGATATACAACCAAACGAAGGTATAACTAGTATCAAGAAGAAAACATCACATATGATAAGAATAGTAGTTATGAGGTAAATAATTGATACAATTTCACTATTAGCCTCATAATCCATCAGCTGAAAAGAAAAAATAACAAAGAGTAGGGGCTCGCATTTTTTATGAGTTTGATAAATGAGAATTATATATAGCTTAGTAATACTAGCATCAAATATTCAAATTGAATTGTAAACACACATTTGGCAGCATATCCAATGCATAAATACGTCACATATTACCTAATTTCATAACCTATTTTATTTGTAGTAGGAATTTTATGAATATCGAAGGGTAAAACTAGAATACAAGGTTGGAAAGGAGAATATATAAGGGAGTGTAAGTTGAAAGATGAGCTAAGAGGTATTAGGAAGTCTCTCATGGATTGTGTGGAGAAAATGATGAGAATTATAAATAAGAGAAACACATGTGAAACAGGAAGTAGACAAAAATTAACATAAGATGACGAGATAAAAGGGACATAAAATTATAATAAAGAATTAAGAAAAATAAATGGTTGGAAAATTGTTGGAGGAAATGAGATTCACAAAGAGATAAGTCAATAATAAGAAAAATCATTCCGATATTCAAAGGAAGGTTTGGAGATTTAGAGAAGAATATAGACAAAATCCCAAATTCACATTTGTTATATTTATTATTTTGTAAAACGATACAGTTGTAAATTAAAGTTTTTGTTAAAAATAAAATAATTGATAACTATTTTTCTAAATATAATTGACTATTTTTAATGTAGGATTTGAGAATCTTTTGTTCTTAGTTAAATATTTATTTACTAGCTTACCTAGGTGATTGGTTATTTATTTACTTTGTTGGGAAGGTACACTTTATGTTTCAATTTATTGTATTTATATTCCTAGAGCCACAATGATGAGTGTGTAGAATAAGTAGAGTCAACTATAACAATGAATAGGTCTTTGTAAATAATAATATCCATGATTTTTCCTTTTAAGTTTTGAGTAGTGGGTATGTTAATGAGTTTCAATTAAATATAGGGTATTTGATGGATAAATTACCACCTAGAAATGTAGCTTTGTGGAATTGTGTGAGGTGTAGCATTATAAAGGGAGGTAGAAAATTTTCTTTGGTTTTATGTCTATTTATGTTACACTCTCTCAAGTTATGTCACCTAAATATTAAAGTTAAATGATAAAAAGTTCAATAATAAAAATATATAAGGTGTAGACTCATTCCAAAGTGTCGAATGTACTCCTCATTATGCTAAGAATAAAGAAATTTGTTTTCCTGATAAATAATTTAATAATAATGTTTGTTGAAATAAAACCCAAAAAACATTACTAAAATCGTATAAATATAAATATAAATATAAATATAGACTCATATCTACATATATATGTATATCTCTATAGATGTATATATATTTATCTATTCGTGTGTGTGTGTGTGTGTGTGTGTGTGTGTGTGTGTGTGTGTGTGTGTTTAACAGATCAAAACTTTCAAAAAGGATCTCCTGAAAGCAATTTTTATTTCAAAATTTAATTAGAAAAGTTCTTAGTGGTTGTAGTTTATGCAGTTGACTTGATATTTGGAGGAAATAATGACATGTGCAAGAAATTTTCTTGTGTGATTAAGGATGAATTTTAAATGTCCATGATTGGTAACTTGAATTCATTTCTTAGATTTTAAGTAAATAGCATAACAATGAAGACATTTTTTATTTCTTAGTCAAAGTATATCAGAAAATTGTCGAAAAAGTTTGGACTATAAAATTTCAAACTGATGTGTACTCCTATGACTACTAGATGTAAGTTGACCAAAGAACATAAATCCCTCAAGGTAGATGCAAGAAAGTATAAATCAATTATCAAAGGATTTCTATATCTAATTGCTACTAGACTATATATCATGTATGTTATTTGTCTAGAAACTAGATTTCAAAAAGAACCAAGAGAATCAGATGTTGTTGCAGTTTCGTTAGCACTTTGGTTTCATATCACTCATTTCTTTAGCTTTTAGCACTCTATTTTGGGTCATCTTTATGTGTTAAAGAGGTGTGGTTGCTAATGGTGGTATTTCTTCTTTGGATCCAGTAATTGTATCATTTGGATAATGTGTTGTTTTCTCAAGGCTATGTGTGTGGTGTGGTCCACTTTACATTCCTCCCCACCATGGGAATGCCCACTTTTCAAATTATGTTTTGATAACTGACTTGGTGTTCTCATATTTTAAAAGATAAATATAAATAAGATGATGATTTTGATGGAATGGTATTGATGCAAGTTGATTGAAAAGAAGATCCGTCAAATATTGTGAAATATTCTAAGAAAGTGTGAAGTTGATTTGTGACAAGAGTGTGTGTGTTATTGTTGTTAGTCACAAGAGGCAGTGAGCCAAGGTTTTCAACAAGCATTTATAATTTAGTGGTAGATTTCCTTTTTCAATCTTCTTCTTCAAGGTAGTGAGCCCACCTAAAATGAACATTCTAGCCCAATGAACCACCTTATGTAAAAATCATCTTAACCAGTGTTTTTATTCATGATAATTAGCTTCTCCATGGTTTTTCCCATTTTGGTTTTTCCACATAAAAAATTGGTGTTCATTGTCTATGGTTCTTGTATATGCTTATTCATGCTTATATATAATTTGGTTAAGTGGTTAAAGATTTAATCTAGTGGATCCAGATCTATGAAATTGATAAAAAAAAATTAATTTACAACTGAATCACCCCCCTATTTGTTATTGGGACATTCAAAAATTGGTATCAGAGCTTGTTTCCGAGATAGTGAATCTAATCACTTGAGGATATCTAATGACACATAAAGTAACTATTCCTACCTTTGATGGATCTTACTATGGTTTATGGAAAGTGAATATGAGAGGATATCTAATTTCTTTAAGTTACAAGACTTTGAAAGTTGTGGAGATCAAATATATGGTGTCAAAAAATGGACCTAATACTTTGGATGAGATTTATGCCTATGAAGAAAACAAAAGAGAAAGGTATATTATCTTTAGTGAATTATCTATAACTGTAAGAAATATACAAAAAATAAAAAGATCTTAAGAAAGAATGCAAGTGAGTGAGAAAAAAGGAAGAATATTACCATAACACAATGAATAAAAGATTGTTTCAAGAATTATCACCAAAACCATTAAGAAGCTCCAAGATCAACACAATGAGAATGTTTTTGAAAGGGGAAAACCTAGAAAAAAACCTTGTGAATATAATATGAATGAGGAAAAAAAGCCAAGAGAAAGAGAGATAATATGATCAAGAAGCTCATTACAACATTGAGAGAAAGAGTTGAGAATGTGAGTATAAGTTAGAACATTGTGAGAAAATTATTGTAAAGTGTGTGGAGAAGCATCTCTTAAGTAGAGATGAGTGATATAATTTGCATGTAACTCCTATCTTCTATGAATGCCACATTCACATTAAGTGTGTTCCAAGTGTGAGAATCCTCTTACGGAGGAATATCTAATTTCCTTAATAAAGAAATTACAAAAATGTGACATGTCCTCACACTTGGACTAGAGGACAAAATACAAGTTAGGATACCTTGGTTTATCCTTATTTAAATAGTATGCCAAGGAAATATTATTAATTCTAAGTTCTAACATCCCCCTTTAATCTTTACTTGGGGAGATTAGATCAATAGGTATCAAACCCAAATATTTACAATGATTTTGAAATGTCTCTTTAGAAAGAGTCTTCTTTAAGATGTCAGCAACTGGATCATTTCTCTTGTAATAGATGAGGGACTCTTTCATTTCTTCAACTTGTTCTGATATGTGCTTGGATCTTGAATGCTACATAGGATTTTTTCTAAGGAAATAACACTTTTACAATACAAAGGTGTAGGTTCTTGTAGAGGAGGGTCCAAATCTTCAAGTAGTCTCTAAATCCTAGGAGCTTCTTTAGATACATGTGTACATTCTTCATAATCATATTTAGTAGAATATAGAGATAGAGATTGATCATATTTACTTCTCCAATAAATAGAACCTGAGCCTACAATAAGGCAATAACCACTAGTAGATCTCCCATCATTGGGATCTCCTCTAGGTCTGAATCAGTAAAACCTTGTAAAGAAAAATCAGATTGTGAATCATCAAAGGAATCAATCATTGAATCAATAATGCAATCATCCGTTGCATAAAGAAAAATTGTAATGGAATCATTATCAAGAGGGGTAGAGCTAGTATCATCATCATTATCACCAGTATAGTCATCATTATTGTCCTCTGTAACAACCATGGGATTAGTACTCTGTACAGAGAAATCATGAAGTTTATTTTGAGCAATACACACATCTCTACTAGGAGAGTCAAAAGAAGGAAAACTAACATTAAGAAAGGTAGAAATAATGTCATCTTCTTGTTCTAAAATATCATCAAAAGGAGAATATGCATAAGAAGAATCATCAAGCTTGAATGCATCACATGGAGAGAAAATATTATCCCTTTTCATTAATTTTATTTCTTAAGGAAGATAGTAATCTACAAGGTTATCCCAAGAATAGTCATCATCATATGGTTCATTCCAAATAGCATAATTATCATAGTGAGGATTAAACATCCCATAATGGGCAACAGAATCAAGTGACGAGAGTTATTATTATGAGACTTTTGATTAGTTTGATTATTAGGAGTAAAAGGCTTCTAATGATTTTGTTTCTTAAAACAATTGTTAGATACATGACCATCTTTCCCACAATAAGTATAATGGGGTCTATTATTAGGACGATTATGATTATTATGATAACCATTATTATGACTATTGTTATGATCATAGGCGGGCCTAGAATTATTATTAGGATGTTGAGAATTGTGATTATTAGAATGACTATTATTATTTGATCTATAATTATTATTAGAATTATGATCATTATTATGCGATCTAGACATGAAATCATCTTCATTAGTTTTAAGTGTGCCAAATTGAATTAACCTAGCTTCTTCTTGAATTAATAGAGATTGAAAGATAGCATAATTTAATTGAGTTGCTAAAGTAGGAATAGCTAATTGAGAATGAATATTAGTAATAAATTAATTAAATTGTCTACCTAAAGACATTTTTTAAAACAATATGAATTAAATGAATATTAGTTAAAGTTAATCCTAAACTAGTTAATTAACATCGAATAGAATCAAACTTAAGTAAAAAAAATCCATAGTTTTGAAATTATTATACCTGAGATCCTCCAATTGATCTTGGAGTTGAATATTTCTAGATTCATTTGCATTGTCGTAGGTATTTTTGAGACTATCCCAAGCTGCATGGGCATGAGTACAATGGGCAATTACAACATACAATTGTGGGCTTAATGAAATTTTGATTAGTCCTAAAGCCTCATCATATTTATTATTACATGCATCAATATCAACCTTAGAATCAATAGTCAAGGGAGCAAAAGCTACACTAGTAACAATATCAAGAATATGTTTGAAACGGAAAGTAAATGTAATGTGTCTTCCAAGCATGGTAATTTAAATTATTTAATTTAATTTTCAGGATTAAAGTTGTCACAGTTAATCAAAATAAAATAGAATACAAGATATAATACGTAAAAATGAATCTAAAAATAGAATTACACGCAAATGTTATCGATTAATTTGCAAGAAAATGAATTATTAAAAAATAATAATTTTTTGTTTAAATGATCAAATAAATTTTTATTGCAACTATTTATTAAAATGACAATTGAAATATGTTTGAATTAATAAAATGAATATAGGGTTAAAGCGATATTAAAAAATATTAAAAAAAAATTGTTTTAACATTTAAAATTTTTTTTGTTAGAGAAATTTTGTTAAATAAAAGATTGAATAAGTTTTGTTAACATAAAAATGATAAAAAATAATCTAATGATAAGGAATCTAATGATTAAACTAAAGTGTTGCAAGAAACCAGAAATTTTTTATAATAACCTCCAACGAACAATGAATAAGAAAAAAATGTAGTAATTGCAAGCAGTTACAGAGATGTTACGCAGAGAGATAAGCTAAACAAGATGTTCTGTGGTTTGGAGCAGCACTGGAGGAGGCAGAAACTTCGCAATAAGAAAAATATGGGAGTTGCACAATACAAGGAGAGAGGCCAGCATTAAACAAGGGAGACTTCCTTGAAAAGAGAAACTAACGAATGAAACCAGAGGTAAAGGTCACCGCTGGTCAAAGGAGAAGTGTTGAGGGGTGAGGGGTTAAAGAAATACAATATGTTGTGCAAGGGATAGAATATTTTTTTGCACAAGGAAGAGGCCATATAAATAGAAAATATAAGTTATTTCAACCTAGCACATATATAAAATGCAAATATAAAATGATGTGTGAGATAAAGTGTAGAGATGAAGCACATGGAGGGAGGAGATGGAGAAATCTATGAGGAGGAAAAGCCAAACTATGAAGCAAGGAAAGACAGTACAATAATGTGCAATGCACAGATAAGAGTTGCAAAAAGAGACAAAGAGAACTAGAACCAAAGGGCAGAGGGAGGAGAAAAAAATTTGTGAGGGGAGCAGCCAAAAGAGAGTGGTATAAATGAAGTGTTGAAAACAAATGTATTTAGATATATGTATAACCCTACAAAAAAATGTTTATGACTACAACAAAATCAGAGATATAAGCCTGCAATAGAGATCTTTAAACAACAACCAGATTAAAACATCAAAAAGATGTATATGAGATATTATTTTAATCCTACACCAAACGTTAGAGAAATAGATTTTGTGTAAAAATGTTATAAACAACAAAGAGAACAACTTGTAGAATGTTAGTAGGGAAGAATGAAATAAAATAACCCTTGCAATTTCCCGACAGAGGGTGTAGAACTACAAACTTGAAATGAAGACTATAAACAAGTTATAAAGAACTATAAATTGGGTTTGGTGATGAACCATCCAAACCCAAAAAAAATTCAACAGATGCAACAAATATTAGATCTACCAAGAATGAAAACCCTACAAACACTCAAAACAAGGATTACCTAGCTTTGATACCATGTATTAAATATACAAAAAATGAAAAGAACTTAGGAAAGAATCCAAGTGAGTGAGAAAGAAGGAAGAATATTACCATAACACAATGAATGAAAGATTGCTTCAAGAAATATCACCAAAACCATTAAGAAGCTCCAAGATCAACACAATGAGACAATATTTTTTAAAGGGGGAAACTAAGAAAAACCCCTTGTGAATATAATATGAATAAGAAAAAAATCCTAGAGAAAGAGAGGAGAGAATGTGAGCAAGAAGCGATCATTAAAATATTGAGGCAAAGAGTTGAGAATGTGAGTAGAAGTGAGAACATTGCGAGAACATTATTACATAAAGTTATGGACTTTGCATGTAAATTGTATGTTCTATGAATGCCACATTGACACTAAGTGTGTGCCAAGTGTGAGAATCCTCTTAAGGAGGAATATCTAATTTCTTTAATAAAGGAATTACAAAAATGTAATATGTCCTCCCACTTGGACTAGAGGACAAAATAAAATTTAGGATACCTTGGTTTATCCTTATTTAAATAATTGTACCAAGGAAAGATGATTAATTCTAACAAAAACTAAGTTGGTGAAGGTTGTTTCATTAGAAAATGTTTATGAAGTTTGGGAAAACACTTTAAAAAAATGTATGAAGGAAATGATAGGGTTAAACTAGCTAAGATGCAGAATGCTCAAGGTAGATATGAGAACTTAAGGATGGAAGAAGGAGAAGATATGGAAAGTTACTACTAGAAAATTGAAGATGTTGTAAATGAGATCAGAAGTCTTGTTAGCACTCTTGATGATAAGGATATAATAGAGAAAATTTTGAGGACTTTACTAGAAAGCTATAGTGATAAGGTCTTAGCAATTGAAGAAACTTATGATATGAAAAAAATCACCAAAGAACAATTGTTTGGAACTTTGAGTGCATTCAAGATGAGAAATTTTGGAAAAAGTAAAGCCATATCTGAGACTACCTTCAAAGAGAGAAATATTGATGAAGATCCTAGTGGTGACATCACACATAAAGTGGAAGAAAACTTTGTAAGAAGATGAAAGAAAGGAACCAGTAGGTATAAAGGTATCTTACCTCTTAAATGTTTTAGGTGTGGAAAGGTTAGTCATATAGCTACTATATCTCTAAAATTTGGATCAAGACCAAAACTAATATTTAATAAGAAGTCCTATCATGTTAATGACGATGTGAGTATCTCAGATGATGAATCAAAAGAAGGTGACTATTTATTTTATGTTGAAGAAGTTGAACCTGAAATTAAAGTTAGTAATTTTATATCTCTAAAAAAGTAATACTAAAATGTTTGTGCATGTACTACATGTTAGAAGAGATAAAAATGAATGGTTGATTGGAAATGATTGGTCCAGTCATATGACCAGTGACAAAATTAAGTTTCTAAAACTTGAAAAATATGATGGTGGTTGTGTTAGATTTGGAGATGATCAGACTACACAAATTATTAGAATGGGTTCTATTACTTTTGATGGTAAACATAATATTGGTAGTGTGTTCTATGTGAAATGATTGCATCACAATGTTTTAAGTTTTCGATAGATGTGTGAAAATGATTACAATGTTGTCTTTTTGAATGGTGGTTGTGAAATTCGAAAGGGATCTAGAACTATTATTGTTGTAGGAAAAAGGACTAGAGGAAATATGTATTAGTCAGAATCGAGTGTAGAAAAATAATATCTAATTTTCTTTGGTAGATTCACTTTTTTGTATTACATATTTTTTGTTGTGTCAGTATGGTTTTCATTGATGGTAACATGCTAGCTACTTTGGTGGCTCATTTGTGTTCAGTATTTTACCTATGTTATAGATGTGATATTGAGGATCTAATGGTCTAAAGATTGGTGCTCTAGAAGTTTGGTTCTCTAGGAAGTATGCTTCATATGATGTACTCAATTATGTTTTTTTTCTAATGGTGGTCCAAAATTCTCTATTGTTTTGAATATGTTTTTTATAGTTTGTTTCGATGTATGTGTCTATCAATGGTCTAGACTTCTCTGTTATTCTTGATATATTTTTGGTAGTTTGGTTTTGTATTCACTCATTGCTTTACCTTTTGATGTTTTGTTTTGGGTCATGTTTGTGAGGTCCAGAGGTGTGGTTACTAATAGAATTACTTATTCTTTAGCTCTAGTGATTTTGACTTTTGGATAACATGTTGTTTGGTTGAGGTAGTGTGTGTGGTGTGGTCCACTTTTTATCTCTCCCCACTGTGAGAGTGTTTATTTTTGACCTATTTCAAATTATGTTTTGATGGCCAACTTGGTTTTTTCATATTTTAAAAGATCAATATATAAATAAGAGGATGGTTGTGACAGAATTGTATTGAATCAAGTTGATTGAAAAGAAGATCTGTCAAATATTGTGCAAGGTTTTGTGAAAGTGTGAAGTTGGGTTATGATCAAAGTGTGTGTCCTATTTTTGATAGTCACTAAAGGTAGTGAGAAAAGGGTTTCTAATGAAATTTGTAATTTAGTGGTGGATTTCCTTTGTCATTTTTCTTCTTCTTCAAAGTAGTGAGCCCTTTTAGGTAGTGAGCATTCTGATAGTGAGCCACCTTTTTTAAAAATAATATTAATTGGTGTCACCTTAACCGATCTTTTTATTCATGAGAATTAGCTTCTGTGTGGTTTTTTCCATTTTGGATTTTCCACGTAAAAATCTAGTGTTCATTGTTTATGGTTCTTGTGTGAGCTTATTGTTTCTTATATATGAATTGGTTAAGTTTCTAAAGATTTAATCTACTAGATCTGGATCTATGAAATCGATAAAAGTTTTAATTTACAACTGATTCACGCCCTTCTTAGTTGTCCAGGATATTCAGCAATATATACATACATACATACATACATGTATGTATGTATGTATGTATTATGCATATGCATATACATATATATATATATGTATATATATATATATATGTATATATATATA
>MU226249.1:7374585-7387256 GCA_018584345.1 Thuja plicata
TAATTTATCTTCAATAGTGCCAAGTTATATTTCAAGTTCAAAATAAATAAAATATATCTAATGGTTCATATTGTTTTTGGATGGCTTGTAGGAGAAACAAGAATCATCAACAACATTAATGGTCGATAAGATTTCTACTATGCATATGGAGTGCAGGCTTGTCTTTCATGAGAGAATCCAATACATAAAAACCGAATGTCATATTATTCAACATCGCACTAAGATACCAAAATAAATCAATTTACCTTTTATAATAAGTTAAATTATAAATAACTTAGTAATCATTCATCACATTTGTACTAAGAAATGCACTAGCCTCAAAACATACATTTTGTGACCTTATTTTCTAATAAAGATTCACATTGAACCCTTATTAAGTGTATTTTTCCTTGGTGAATTGTCATTCTACTTGTCAAGGTATATCAAGTGGAGACAGATGTCGTGTTTCCTTAATTTAGTCTTCTTGTATGTACTAATTGGAACCATTTATGTATGTGCAACTTTTTTCCTCATGGTGCATGAGAATGATGTAGCTTTACGCCTCATTATATATGGGAAGAATTCAACTTGGTGTGTAATCACATGCTAAATCAACACCTATACTTTCTTGTCATATTGCATTCAGATGTGTCTTTTAGTTTAAAAAGATATGATCTTTAGTGTGTATTATACATGTTGGACTGTGGGGAAAAATATATTTCAAACTCATCTAGTGCATACTAATTATTATTTTCTAGGAGATACAGAAAATGACAAGTATGCATTAGGTTCTTTTACACACTTAGAATCAACAATTACTTAATGCAAGTTGAAGGAGTGGATAATGTTGAATAAGTATTCAATAATGTCAAGTTATGTTTCAACTTCAAAAGAAATGAAAGATATTGTACAACTCATAAGGATTTTGGATGGCGTGTAGGAGAAACAAAAATCCTCATCAATATTAATGGTTGATAAGACTTCTACTATAACGATAGAGTACAATCTTGTCTTTCATTAGGCTTCAAGTTATATTATTCAACATCACATTAAGATGCCAATGTCCAACTCAAGTAAATTTCTTACCAACTAGTACATATTTCAAATGAATGTTTGATCACATTGTAAGCTTTTAGACTAAAGAGAATATAAAGTCTAATCTTATGATTTCTATTAGATAAACATTCAGATTTAATAGATTTAAAAAAAAAAATCAGCTTAATTGTGACAATTAAGATAAACCATAACTTATCCTACAAACATAATTATAAAATTTTATTTTTAATAAAAAAAAATAATACTATTTCAACTTAACATTCAATTCATTTAAATTCTATAGATTTATTACCTTATGAGACACCTCTTCAATTCCTAAGATTTATACGTGATAATTTATCCTTCCAGTATATATATTGAATATTAAACACATATTCAGACATATCATGTTTTTACTATTAAATTTAAATTATAAAGGAGGCAAATACTACAAATGAGAAACAGCTAGCTGTTAACAAGAACAGGTCAGATGGATACAGCTGAGTGGCATGTGGTGCTGGAGTTCAATTCTATCTGTCCTGAATTACGATGTGGTGGCTACAAGACATCTCATTTGATGTTCATTACTGCCAACCCTAACTTGTAGTTGATTTGGCATGCTTCTCACATGCATAGGGGTCTTTTTCATATATTAGAAGACCATCATTTTTTCAAGAAATGTTATTGAGCTCTAACAAGCTTCTTAAAATTTCTATTAAATAGGAAGTATAACTTATCCTATTATTGGAAACATGTTCACAAAAGACATTTTTGTTTTTGGAAACATGTTCAGTAAAGACATTAATATTTGCTGAAAAATTCGTCAAATCAAATGTACCATGCAAACTCAAAGGAGATGATAATTCTACAAAGCGTGTCCTTTATAATAAAAGAAAAGAATTGTTGAACATAAAATTAATGCTGCAGTGGAATCAATATAGATCAGTTAAATCCTTGCACCTAAGAGGTATCGTTGTGACATCACACACAGTGGTCTCTTGTCCAATTAAACTAAAAGCTTAGTTCTGCAGAGCAACCATATTGTCAGAGAAAAGGTGGCATACTGGCAAGAATAAATAGGTGCATGTTCAATGCGTAATGGTAATGTGATAAATGCACATAAATTCATAATTATTGTTTAAAAGATTATAAAGAGAAGGATGGTTCATTAGATTCTTCGATGTAATTAAAGAGGTGATTTCTAAAAGTTAGAATATTTATCAATAAGATTATATTTATTAGTTATCAACTATGATTATGATCAGTAATGGGTATTGAAAATACACACCGGTTTCTATAGAATTTTAAAATATATAAATTAATTTATTTATTAGAATAGAATTTTATGTTTTCAATGGAATTATTAAAGAATCTAATATACATTAATAATATTATAAATAAAATATAATATTTTTGTTAGATAAGTAGGAAAATTGTCATTGTCTTATTTAAAAAGTTAGATATAAATAGGTATAGGACAAAACGGAGTTATAAAAGATCTAAAAGGTTATGACCTCATTGAAAATGTCTAATACAAAAAGTCATAAGAAGAATGAAGACATAAAAGATCATAAATGTAAGCATTTAGCCTGCACCACAAATAACAAAAAATATCGGAATTAATAAACAGCTAACAGTAACACATAACTATAACAAAATGCAAAAGACAACCTAAAATATTAGTTTTCAGTCCTCAATCAGAAAGTTAAGAGACTCCTCCCAAGTTGTTTTCATGCAATGGACAAAATTTGTGAGACATGCTGATAAAAAATGATCAATCCTAACACTCATAAGATGCCCTAAAACAACTTTGGGTTCTGGAATCTTGACTTGTAACAACAAAGCATGAACAATGGTTGTTGATCAATCTGAAGTATTAATTTTCAGTTCTTAATCAGAAAGTTAAGAGACTTCTCCCAAATTATTTTCTCCTTTACACTTTCCTTTGTCTTCTCTTTTTTATTTTAAATTAAAAATAGTATCTATCACAACTTTCCTTATAAACCTATCTATAACAATAACAACTTTGTCCAAATTATTTTCCATTGAAATAAAAATATTCAACAAAATACAAATCCATGAAAATGAAAAAGTAAAAAAGGAAAAAATAAATTAATAAAAGTTATTTGAATGACTCTCAAGTAGTTTTCATTTAGTAGAAATAATTTTTGAAACGTGCTAATAAAAGATTATCAATTCTAACATTCATAAACATTTAGATCTAGAGCCGACTTTGGGGTCTGGAATCTTGACTGGGTAGCTAAAAAGGATGAAATAATGGTTGTTGGTCAATCCATTCAGTCATATCTTTAGCCATGTGTCATGCAAAAAAAAAATCTGTCCAGCTGGAGATTTAAGCTTCTTGATTAAAATATTTGACATAGAAAGTAATTCATAGAGACATGAATACATATTATATTACCCAAGGGATGAAAAACCTTGGATTTTATGCGGTGAAAGATGTTATTACAGCTTAAAATCTGAGCCATCGAGCTGGATCTAAATGCTGTCCTTGGTGAAGATGTGAAAGTGATAAGTTGTTGAGGTCAAAAATGGGGGCTAGATGAAAGCGTTTTCAAAGGATTTTTGGTTGGTCGAGAAGCTTTCAAAGAGATATTTATACACCAGACAAGAAAAGCCAGGTGGACGATATGTGTAAATGGTCCTTCTGTCCCCACACAGTTGTTTCTATCGTACAAGTTCCTTGAGTTTTCCATTACACTGTATCAAGATTCCATGGAATTTATCATTTTGGGTTTTCCACGCGTCTTGTAAAAACCAAAGATAGTAACATCAAAAACTTTAAAAAAATTATTCAAACAAAATTCTACTTCTATGACGTTAGCATGATATTTTTTAGGGCTCCTGCATTCAACCCTCTAAATAAAAATTCTAAGTTTTATTGGATTTGCTTAGAATGAAAGAATAAAAAATTGTTGGGATTTTCATCCGTACCCAGTAAAATAATTTGGGATATCATCATCTGATCATCCAATTTACTTAGAGAACTACAGGTTTGAAAATATGTTTAAATTTCTATTAAAATTAAATTAAAAATTTTCAAAAGTTTTATTTTATTTTATGTTTTCTTAAAATAAAAGAACTAATATTTGGCAGGATTTTTGAAGGCTGTATTTCATTCATGTAAGATAAAGTCTGCTGAAATCAAATTGCTTGTATCATCTTTGTTTCTTATCAAAACAACCATCCAATCTAATTTGCTTGTATGACCTTTGTTTCTTATAAAAAACAACCATCCAATCTACCTAGAACTCTAAAAAAAATCAAAACTACTTTATTTAGATTTGTATTAAATAATAAAAAAGGTTTCTAAAAAATCTTATTTTGGAATCAATATTTTGTAGGACCTACAAAGCTTTCATTCATACCAGGTAATCTACTTAAAGAACTAACATTTCAAAACACATTTATTAAAGTAAGCTCTGAATATTGTTTTTGGTAATTGGATTAAACCTAAATATATCATAATTTAGGCATTGATACAATATCTGGTCTTGAAAGGAATATAGTCAAATCAGTGAAGAATTTACTCTTAGTTTTTCAGAAAGAAACAAAACAACAAATGGTCACAAATTTGATTCTCCCCACAAAGTTTTGAACCTTTTCAAAACTTTACATCCTTAATCAAAATAAAAATAAAACATACAGTTAACATAAATATTTTTTTTTAAATCTTGACCTATTTAACCTTAGTTAAAGTTGTCGAGAGCTGGTAAGTCCCTTTACCGTGTACAGTCTACAGTGATTCTTTCTACAGGCATATTTGGAGTGTGCATTATGTATTCTTATAGCTTGAGTGGAATGGACAGAACATTAATAAATGGGTTGTTACCTTATTAAGAAATTTTCAATTCTAACTTGTCCTGCTGGTGAACATATCACATGTATGAACATCTTGGACCTTGGTGTGCTTTGAAGGGGTAAAGAATATTTCTAACAGCTTCGTTTGGGGGGGGGGTGAATAATGTAGTAAATGACCTCACTTGGGGTTTTATGTAGAATAAAGAAAAAACATATTCTGGCCATTATCCTTTGGCAGTTGTCTCTATCAAGTATTAAAGTCCATAAGAGGGACATGTTATTAAAGTCGACAAGAGGGACATGTTATTTCTTATGCCGCTGCTTATAGTTTATGGAGCTCCTTCCTGTGATTCATGATCGTTATAGTTAGTATTGTTTTTTAAGTCTCTGGCTGTTTTCATCCCAAGATAATTGTCTTTTTCATTTTATTTTCCTGGTTTTTGAGTGCCTTCAAAGTCTGCACTTTGATTTGCAAGTCCTCCAATAATGTCCACTGTCAACCTCCCATAATGGCAGGCAGTAAAAGAACTTGTGCCAAAGCTTTTTAACTGTAGGTGGTGGGTTAAAAAAGAAAAAGAAAGGTAAATATGCAGTCTGGTATGGAGTATCATGGTTCTGCACCAGATCAGATTCAGCAGTTTGTGGTTGCAGGTAGAGGAGTTGTTCACATCCCTTCTCTCATGTATGGTACCCTTAGTAACCCACATGGAAATTTTCCCTCACAAGCCAAGCAGGTGATCCAGCAACAAGGTTTTCAAGCTTTTGATCCGGTAGAAAATCCCAATTCTTCTCATGCCAATATAAAACAGAAGGTTCATGTTGCTCAAGAAGGATGTACAGATGAGGATGTTAGTGCAGTTGGAGATCCTGGTGACAAAAATTCAGAGGCTAACAGATGGCCAAGGGAAGAAACACTCGCACTCTTGAGAATTCGTGCAGAAATGGATGCCAATTTGAAGGATTCAACTGTGAAAGGACCAGTCTGGGAAACAGTCTCCCGGTAATTAATCTATAGATCTCAAACACTTATTTCAAAAGGTTATATGTTTATGGATTAACCCTTGCAACGATTTTCTATAGATCTCAAACACTTATTTCAAGAGGCTATGTTTATGGATTAAGTCTTACAACAATTGTTTTTCATATGGGTTCATGTTCTAGCTCAGTGGCTCACTACTATAATGCATAATTTCTGCCTGTTCTACTTCTTCATTTTGGGTCTTCTTCATTTTGTGTAGACATTTTTCTTAAGAAAAATTCTAGTATCTGAATGTTTAAATTCTTAGTTGCATAATTTTTTTCCTTGTTTACAGTAGCTTTCGTCAGCCATGTGTTTATTCCACTGCTGAAGTTACCCATATCATGCTTTCATTCACACCTCAGTTTTTAGAACTATAGTGACAGATTTCTGCTAGTAAGATCAAGACTTGCAAAATGATAGTATAAGCTCTATGTGGACTGGAAGAAATAATATCCCTAACCCATACCTTGAAATTGCTAAAGTTACTTTGTCTTGCTCAGTCCATTGTAGTATTACAAGAAGAAATGGAAATTCGTTTTGTATGATTTTACCACAGATGTTTGAGAAAGCTAGACAATATCCCATAAATGTAAATTGCATGTAGTCCAGTTTAGCTATATCTTTATTGCTTCTTTGAATGATGTAAACACCTTCTATATACCAAAGTAACCATATGACTAACGCTTTGCACTCTAGAGATTTTATAAAGCCTATGCTTTGGACTCTAGAGATTTTATAAAGCCATATGCTTCGGAAATGATATCAAATTTTGATAATAGATAATTTTAGATCATATTCTATGATCTATTATCAGAATAAAATAAACTGTGATCTATTACCAGAATAAAATAAACTTAATAAACTGAAGACGGAAATGAATTATAATATTTTAGAACTTCAAACTTCTTTCCGAATAAAATGAAAATTGTAGATGAATTATCATTTCTCTTGCAATCCTTGTCTCCCAAATAACTAGTTTTTATTATGTTAAAAGTTTTGATTTGAGGGTTTGATCTACATGAAATCTCCTGTTTATGCTTGGCATATGATGGGCATTTTAACGTCATTGATGTGCAGTAAGCTTGCAGAGCTTGGATTCTACAGAAGCGCAAAAAAATGCAAGGAAAAATTCGAGAATGTGAACAAATACTACAAGAAGACCAAGGACGGAAGAATAAATAGACAGGATGGAAAAGCATATAGATTCTGCAGTGAGCTCGAAGCTCTTCATTCTGCAATTTCAGCAAAACACAGTGGTATTGACAATCCTATCAATGGTATAGCTAGTAATGAAAATATAATCTACAACAAAAATAATCCTGGTAACTCTACTTCTGTACAGATAGAGGAAATCACTAGACAAGCACCAAAAACAACCCTGCAAAGCTCTTCCGAAACAGGCTACAATAGTAGACAGAATATGTCATCTGATGGCACTTCGGTAGAAGAACTGGGAGAACCCAATTCGGATGAACGTGTTAACATGAAAAAGAGAAAAAGGAAGCAGAAAATGGGTACTACGAAAGCATTCCTTGAGAACATGGTACAACAAGTATTGGAACACCAGGAGACTTTGCAGCAGAAATTGCTGGAAGCAATTGAGAAAAGAGATGATGATAGGCTGAAAAGGGAAGAATCTTGGAAGAGACAAGAAATGGCTAGATTAAACAGGCAAACTGAGCAACGTGCACAGGAGCATGCTATTCAATCAAGTAGGGAGAAAGCAATTATTTCATTTTTGAACAAGTTTACCGGTGAAAATTTCAATCTGGATCCTCAGGTAATGGCAAAACCAACAGCTCCCAATGTTCAGGAAGATAGAAAGTGTACAGATGTTAGGGAATCCAGTGACCCACGTTGTAAAAGATGGCCTAAGTCTGAAGTATATGCTTTGATTCAATTGAGAAGTGAGATGGAACAAAGATTCAAGGAATCAGGACCTAAGGTTACATTATGGGAAGAAATTTCATCAGGAATGACAATCATGGGTTTCAATAGAAGTGCAAAGAGATGCAAAGAAAAATGGGAGAATATCAATAAGTACTTCAGGAAAACCAAAGGCAGCTTTAAAAAGAGGCCACTGAACACAAAGACATGTCCCTATTTCCACCAGTTGGACACATTGTATAGGAAAGGGCTTCTCCTATCTCCAGGACATGCTAAGTTTGAAAATAACCTGCAAAATCATAATTCCAATTCAGGGGCCTTAACAAATAAGAATGATCATCAGGGAAAATCCAATGAAGTGCAGATTACCAACCAGGACTCAGAACTATCAGCCATAATTCCTTCACCCAACCAAGCACCGATACCAACAACTAGTACTGCAAGTGAATCATTGGAGTTACTAGCTCAGAAGAAAATGAAATGGAACAATAATTTCATTGATATAACAATGGAGAATCAAGCAGCTGCCTTGAAGTCAAGATCTGTTGATGAGTTTTCTCTTATGAAAAACACTCATAGTAGGAGATTCAAGATAGATGATCTAGATAAGGATAATTCAAGAAGGTCACAGATTCAACAACACATATTTTTCAATGGGTTTGACAGACGAGAGCAAGAAGGAGGCCTCATTGACCTTGAAGGAAACCATCAGCAGCAAAAGATTCAGATAAACCAAGTCCTACAACCCACAGAAGAACAACACCATTCACATGCCAATGTTTCACAATCTGCATTGATGGCATTGGTTCATAAATTGTCTGCCAGTTATCCCATCTGTCCTCCTGCCTCAGAGTAGCCCAACCTAGTCCATACCACTTAAACTAGCAACAGTTTCACAGGTTGGGAGCATCATCACTATGTGTGGAAACTGCCATGTAATACATACATGACTAAACAGAAGGAAAAAAGAATTATCCCATTGTAGAAGAGCTTAGAAATCTTAATCAAGGACACTACAATGGAAAACCAAAAAAAAAGTCCAGTGCCCATTTTATGCGTATCCTTTATAATAGCACATTAATTTCTAGCTGGAGTCGGTAATAGGACATTGAGAGTAGGAACTATATTGTCTTTCAATATAAGAATATAATTTATTGTGTGTATTTTTGATACACTGTTATCTTTTCTCTTTTATAAGATATGTGTAGTATTGTCTATGCTACTCTCTTCAGTGTGATCGGCAGGCCATGAGTTCAAAAGTGTCGGTTTTGTATCCATGATTATAGCTTTCGAATACAACAAAATTTCCATGATTTTATCTTCAATCTCTTTGTTTTATCTATTCAGGGATGGCCTCAACTTCTGCCTAGTTAATATCAGATACAAAACATAGACATGTGAGTTACTGGAATTTGTGTTTTTTTTTTTTCAAATGTTGAAGATTAGGTTTAAAATAGCATATCATAATAGCTCGTCGTCGAAGAACTGATCAAGTGCAGACCCCAGGACTTTCTGCACAGGCAGTAGTACATGCACTCGTGCAGTAGTGATGTCATCTGACAGAGCTGTTGCGACCAGTGCTCGAAATTTGTTTTTTGGGTATTGAAGCCCGGAATCTATATTTTTGGTTAGTATTAATTTGTAATAAGAATTATAATATCCCATTAAATGTCAGAAATTTTTATTAAATGTTAAGATTAGTAGAATTTTTTTATATGTAATGAGTAGAGAGTAAATTGGTTTACTTTAGTGTGGAAATTGCCACATAATTTGATATTTTGTTAATATCTTAAACAATTGATTGTGTGAATTGGTATATTTCAATGTAGAAGTTGGTAAGTTACATATTTTGATTCGTCGTCCTATTTATTCTTTATCCCAAGTTAAATTTTCAAGTGCAAAATTGACTTGAGTTGGATCCACACTTTTACATGTAACTCGTGAACTTTTAAATTCAAATTTCAAATTAGCCCAATAGTAGAACCCTCTAACTAGTCCATTGGAGATGACTAAAGTGTAGTATATTGTAAATTTGGTGTTCACATATTGTATACAAGAATAAACTCTAATATATTATGGTTATCTAGTCCATCTAGAATAGGGAAGCTCTATTATGCCTTGCATTATCACCAAAGTGTGAAATCAACATTCCGTAGCACTCTATGCATATTGTGTGACTAACTATTATCTTGGATCATAGTTCCATATTCTTTAGTCAATAATATGGGCTTGGCCAAATGAGAACATTCTTAGCCTAGCATGCTCATTAAGTGTGTCTATTGATGCCACATCTTTGTAGACATGGGGATCCAAACATTAAGGTTACTAAATTCAAAGACATCAAAGTTAGTAAAGTCCATATATGTAGCCCAAGTTTTAATTCATGTGCACAACATTAATATATAGTCACAAAGGTTAGTTCCATAGTCATAAAAGCGAACTAGAGAATTAGACAGTAAAGTCCCTTATCATGAGGTATTTTGGTGATAGGTTCTAAGTTTCTACCATATTGATGAGTCACTTGGTAGCTTCTAACATGCTGAAATGTTCATTGAAAATAAGACTTGAAATATTTATTGAAACTGGAACTAGGTACCTTTATTTTAATTATTTAAATTTTGCACATATATAAGTTGTGTCATTAGCCCTTGCTCTTTATCATAGGATATATTTTTTATTCATTGTAGAATAATTAATTTACCTTCCAAATATTTGTGATGTATTATTTTCCCTTGGATAAATTGCAAAACTTCACATTTGGTACCCTCAAAGTTTTGACTTTTGAATTTATTCTTTCTACAATTGAAATCTAATTGGGGTTTCTATTTACATTTGTTGCTATATATTCTTGACTCGTCCATCCACAATTATTTATTTTTTTTATTTAGGGTTTGACGTTTGGGTTTGACGTTTAGGTTTGTCAATCTTCATTAGTGTTTTGCATCTAATGTTTCTAATTACACAACTCTTATGTAAGATTTGATTAGAATTTTGTTCCACCCTTTATCCTTTTTTAATATTATATTTTAATTAGTTTTTGAACTTTTTTAATATTATATTTTAATTAGTTTTTGAACTTATGTGCCAGTTAATCATCCTTGATGATTCGGTGACTTAAATTCAAATCATTTATCATGGGTTCTCAATGATATTTATTTAAATTACTAATAATACATTCATCGCTTATTGATTTTGACATTTTCCTATATTTGGCATGACATATGGTATGTCTACCATTGATGCTCTTATGTCTTGTTATGCTATGGATGAGGATGAATTTTCTATAGGAGATATTTTTCATCATTTGTGTGCAATTGTCTTCATAAATTTTGTTAAATATTGATAGGAACAAATACATGTTTCATAAAAATATAGGTACCCATCTAGGATCAATCTCTTGACCCTAAAATTATACTCATCATATTTCTTAAAACAAGTACATGTTTCATTTTAAAATGGTTTTCCATTTTGAAATGATCAACTATTTCTATTTAAGTCATATTCTTTCTCCTTTATAGACTGGGTATGTTTTTTATTAATTTACAATTCTATTTTTTGTTCTAAGATTGGAAACCCAACCCTTAGCCTTGGACCTACAATTACAAGTTCATGTCAATACCAAGAGAAAATTTTGACTTTGGCAATAATGTCGTCAAAAAAATTTTCAAAAATTCTTTATGAAATTAAAACTTGTTATGGATGATAATGTCATAGGCAACTTTTTTATGATTGGACATATTTTCTATTTTTTTATGAATAAGCATTGAACCATTAATTAAGTTTAAATGTACACTATTCACAAAAAAATAGGAGGATAAATGATCACTCCTCAGGAGTCACTCAAGAGGTGCTAAAAAATAACTTAAACAAAAAATTGGGTAGAGCTCGAAAGCAAAAGCATAAGTAACTAGTCGCTAAGAAGCTATAATAGTGATCGATATATGTGGAAAAGGATCTTTGTCAACTATTTGACCCCATACATCAATAGGGTCGGGAGTGTCATCTGAAATGGACCATGCCCCTCTTCTGCAGCAGCATCTTCTTCTTTCTCATTCTCCTCCTAGCTAGAGAAATGGTCAGGAAAAGTCACTAAATCCATTTAGAAAAACTCAACCAACCAAAATCTTCACTAGTGTCTGGCCAGCCTGTGCAACCACTAGTCAAAGGATCAATACTTCCCATGCTTCAACTAGAAACAAAGTCACCGCATGGTAGAAAAGAAAGAATGTTAGTGTTTGAAATATATTTCAGCATCGGATTGGCAGCAAGGATCTTGGGAAGATAGAGTATGTGAGAGGTGTGCAAAGGAGTTGCAATCACGCCACCTTCCACAAGACGAAGGTAGGTCACCAGAGGAAAAGGGGTCTAGCGACACCCTAACAACCATACATGGGCAATTCGTCAATGTTGCAAAATCTCCTGCAAGTGGAGCACTTATAGGATCACTTTGTTATCTTGTACTTGAATCTAATGCATTACATTGTTACATTTATACAAGCTTTTGTACACAAAGATACATGAATATCAAGTGAGAAGTGAAAAATAATAATATAATTTCTATATTTCCATGAAGTGAAGAGGATTTACACCCTAAAATCGTACCAAACTTGTGTGAACTTGAAAGGAATCTCAGGGGAATCCACCAACAAATTCATGGGTGCCAGCAAGAAGTTGAGTCCACTTTTTGGGCAAAAAGTGGAAGTGTTTTTCCTATTTTTCAAATGTGCAGTCAATTGATGTCAAAATTTGAGGCACTTAGAGATTGAATCTCAGAAAAATTCACTAATAGAAAATGTAGTCCTCGGAGTCTAGTTTTCAAATATGTAATTTTTTTTAATACCCACATGGTAAAAAATATATTTTAGTAGGCATGTTTAAAAACCCCTTTTCAAAATTTTAGTTTCAGGACCATACCACACACGTGTAC